>CAUOPZ010000160.1:7500-22500 GCA_963457665.1 Thysanoteuthis rhombus | reverse complement strand
TAAATGCACACATGATATACACATATAAATGTGCATATATCATAAATATATATATATACGTATAGATGACTGCATACATCATATGTATATATATGTGTATATGTATATATATATATATATATATATGTATATATAAATATATATATATACATACTTATAAAGGCATACATCATGCGTATATATATATATATGTACATGAATGCATATATCATATATATGTATATAGATAGGTTCACATAAATGCATACGTCATATATATAAATATATATACATATGCATAAATGCATATATCATATTTTATATATATATACATAAATACATATATCATATATGTATATATATATACATATACATAAATGCATATATCATATGTATATATATAAATATATACGTGAATGCATAAATCATATACGTATATACATATACATGAATGCATCCATCATATATATATATATACATGCATATATACATGGATATATATCTCATATATATATATGTATATGCATAGGTATATATACAAATATATTATATATGTATATATATATATATATATATATAAATGCATATATCACATACATACACACATATACGTGAATATCTAAATACACATGTAATATATATATATGTACACGCATGTAAATTTAATATATATATATATATTTACATATACCTATACTTATATCCATATATTTATATATACCTATATTCATATACATATATATATGTATATGAATGCATATATCATATACATATAAACATATACTCAAAAACATACAAGTAAATATGATATATATATATATATCAATATATACCTAGTCTATACTATCCATATATAACATATAAATATATAAAAATATATAAATAAAAATGTATCACATATATATATATATATACATACACATAAATGCACATATGACATATATATATACATACACATATATGCATATATCGCATATATATAAAAACATACAAAATAATGCATATATTCTCATATATATATACATATATATTAATTCAAATATCATATATATATACATCATAATAATATCTTTACGTATACATGAATATATTCATCATATATGTATATATATACATATAAAAAATACACCAATAACATATATATCTATACATATACATACATGCACACATCATATGTATCTATATCTATAAACATAAATCGTATATACATGTACATAAATGCATAAATCATATGTATACATGAATATATACAATAATACATGAATCATATACATATACATGAATGCGTGAATCTTTTAAGTATGTATATATACATAAATGCACGCATCAGATATGTATACACAGATTCATGCATCCTATATACATATACATGAATGTAAGCATCATATATAGATACAATTAATTGTATACAATATATATATACATACGTAAATACATACATCATATATATACATATATATATACATGAATACATATTTCATATATATATATATATATATATGTATATACATGAATGCATACATCATATATATACAAATAAATGCATACATCATATATATATACATAAATGCATACATCACATATATAAATACATGAATGAATACATCATATATATATATATATATATATATATATGTACATGAATGCATACATCATATATATACAAATAAATGCATACATCATATATATATACATAAATGCATACATCATATATATATACTTAAACGCATACATCATACATATATATATGAATGCACAAATCATATATATATATGAATGCACACATCATATATTTATATGAATGCACACATATATATATATATGAATGCACACATCATATATATGTATATATATATATAAAAGCATACATCATATATATATTGGAATGCATACATCATATATGTATGAGAATGCATACATCATATATATATAAAAATGCATACATTAACTATATATAAAGGAATGCATACATCAATTATATATAAAGGAATCCATACATCAATTATATATAAAGGAATGAATACATCAATCATATATAAAGGAATGCATAAATCATATATGTATAGGAATGTATACATCATAAATGTATATGAATGCATACATCATATGTGAATAGGGATGCATACATCATATATGAATAGCAATGCATACATCATATATGAATAGGAATGCATACATCGTATATATATATATGAATGCATACATCATATATATATATGAATGCATACATCATATATATATATGAATGCATACATCATATATATATATGAATGCATACATCGTATATATATATGAATGCATACATCATATATATATATGAATGCATACATCATATATATTTATCAATTCATATACATGAATACATACATCAACTGTATCTATATATAATTACATAAATGCATACTTCATGCATATATATACATAAATGCGTACATAATATATAAATATATAAATGCATACATCATATATATTTATCTATACATATATATGAATACATATATGTGCATATATCTATGTGTACATAAATGCATACATCATACATAGGTATATACATATATGTATACATAAATACGCAAAAAAGATATATATGTATGTACATAAACACAAACTTCGTATATATATGTATATAAATAAAAGAAACATCTTATATATATTTATATACATAAAAGCAAACATCATATATATATATACATAAATGCATATATACATATATATATACATGAATGCATACATCATATAGATATATATATGTACATGAATCCATATATATATATATACATGCATATATATACATATATGTACATACATAAATACATATATACTATATATATATATGAACATATATTTACAGAAGTGCATATATCATAGACATGAATACGTATATAATATAGTTATAAACATACCTGTAAACATTATATATATATATATATATATATATATATTCATACTTATACATATATCCATACCTAACATACATAAATATAAATACACATACGAAAATGTATATATCATATATATATATTTATACTTATACAAGAATACATTCATCACACGTATGTATATGTACGTACAAAAAATGGACCCATCATATACATACATGCACACATCATATATATATATATAAATGCTTAAATTGTATATGTAAATATAACCTAAATCATGTATATATATATATATATATACATAAACGCATGAATCTTTATATATATATATATATATATATATATATACATGCATGCGAGTATCATATATAAATATGCATGAATATACGCATCATATTCATAATCAAATAATTGCATACAAGATATATAGATAGATATATGCATATTTCATATATATATATCCATAAATGCATGCATCATATATGATTAAATACATGAATGCATACATAATATATACATAAACATGAATGCATACATCATATATATATATGAATGCATACATCGTATATATATATGAATGCATACATCATATATATATATGAATGCATACATCATATATATTTATCAATTCATATACATGAATACATACATCAACTGTATCTATATATAATTACATAAATGCATACTTCATGCATATATATACATAAATGCGTACATAATATATAAATATATAAATGCATACATCATATATATTTATCTATACATATATATGAATACATATATGTGTATATATCTATGTGTACATAAATGCATACATCATACATAGGTATATACATATATGTATACATAAATACGCAAAAAAGATATATATGTATGTACATAAACACAAACTTCGTATATATATGTATATAAATAAAAGAAACATCTTATATATATTTATATACATAAAAGCAAACATCATATATATATATACATAAATGCATATATACATATATATATACATGAATGCATACATCATATAGATATATATATGTACATGAATCCATATATATATATATACATGCATATATATACATATATGTACATACATAAATACATATATACTATATATATATATGAACATATATTTACAGAAGTGCATATATCATAGACATGAATACGTATATAATATAGTTATAAACATACCTGTAAACATTACATATATATATATATATATATATATATATTCATACTTATACATATATCCATACCTAACATACATAAATATAAATACACATACGAAAATGTATATATCATATATATATATTTATACTTATACAAGAATACATTCATCACACGTATGTATATGTACGTACAAAAAATGGACCAATCATATACATACATGCACACATCATGTATATATATATAAATGCTTAAATTGTATATGTAAATATAACCTAAATCATGTATATATATATATATATATACATAAACGCATGAATCTTTATATATATATATATATATATATATACATGCATGCGAGTATCATATATAAATATGCATGAATATACGCATCATATTCATAATCAAATAATTGCATACAAGATATATACATAGATATATGCATATTTCATATATATATATCCATAAATGCATGCATCATATATGATTATATACATGAATGCATACATAATATATACATAAACATGAATGCATACATCATATATATATATATACATGAAAGCATGTGATATATATATATAAATGCTACATCATATAAAAATGCATAAATGCATACATCGTATATATATACATAAATGTATACATATATATATATACATAAATGTATACATATATATATATACATAAATAAATACACATTATAAATATATATACGTAAATGTATAGACTATTTATATATGTATGTATATACATATATACATAAATGCATACATAATACTTATATATTTTTAAAAGTATACAATATATATATGTAAATGCATACATGATATATATATATATATATATGTAAATGCATACATGATATATATATATATAAATGCATACATCATATATATACACACACAAATGCATACATCATATCTATATACATGAATGCATAGATCATATTTATGTATATATAAATATATAAATATAATCATACATTAAAAATATATAAACATGAATGCTTACACCATATATATATATATATATATATATATATACCTGACGGCAAATATCATCTGTATACATAAATGCATACGTTATATATATATATATATATATTTACATACATCATACGGTTATATAGATATATATGAATATACATAAATGCATACATCATATATATATACATACATATGAAGGCATATATCATATATATATATGCATATACATGAATGCATTTATCATACATGTATATACACATATATGAGTGCATTTATCATAAATATATACATACACAGAATGCATTCTCCATATATGTGTATATAAATGCATACATTGTGAATATATGTGCATAAATGCATACATCATTTATATATATATAGATAAATGCAAACATCATATAAATATAAATGCATACATCATATACATATAAATATAAATGCATACATGATATACATATAAATATAAATGCATACATCATATACATATAAGTATAAATGTATATCTCATATATATATAAATATAAATGCATATTTCATATATATATAAATATATAGTGTATAAATAATTTATATATACATAGATGTATATATTGTATTCATTAATATACATAGATGAATGCATATATCGTTAATATATTCATATATACAATTAAATGCATACACAACATATATAGAAGTGCTTAGATGCATGCTCCAGATGTATATATATACATTATTGCATACATCATGCATATATATTAGAAATACATATATACAGATATACATACATCATATACACAAATATAGAATAATGCCTGGGTCATATATATATATATATAAATATATATATATATATATATAAATGCATACATCATAGATGTATATATATATATATATATATACATGGATGCATATGTCATATCAATATATAAAGAGAAACAACCATCATATATATATATATATATATTTAAATAAATGCCTAGATCATATATATATATATAAATGCATAAATCGAATACATATATAAATGCATAAATCATATACATATATATATAAATGGAAACGTACATATACATGTAAACAAATACAGACATACATACATGTATATATACTAAAATGCACACATCATCCAAATATATATGTATATACATATATGCGTAGATCATATGTACATATGTATACACCATATATATATAAATGCATACATATGAATATATATAAATGTATGCATCATACATATATATCATTGCATACTCCATATATATGTATATATATAAATGCATACATCTTCTTTATATATTGAATATATACATCATATATATATATATGTATGTATACATATATATATGGTTACATCGTATACATATATATTAAATGCATACGTCATATATATATCGAATGCATACATCATATATATATCAAATGCATACATGATATATCCATACGTATATCGATCCATACATCATGTATATATCAAATACATACAACATATATATTAAATGAATGCATCATATATATCGAATGCATACATCATATAAATATATATACATGTATGTATTAAATGCATACATCATATATATATATATATACATATATGTATTAAATGCATACATCATATATATATACATATACATATATGTTTTAAATGCATACATCATATATATATACATATACATATATGTTTTAAATGCTTACATCATATATATATACATATACATATATGTAGTAAATGCATACATCATATATATATACATATACATATATGTAGTAAATGCATACAATATATATATATATATATATATATATATATATATATATATATATATATGAATCCATACATCATATATATATATATACGTATATATGAATGTATACTTCATATGTAAAAATATATATACACAAAAATGCATACATCATGTATACATATATACGTTTATATGGATGAATACATAATACGTATATATATATATATATATATATTCATATAAATGAACGAACACATCGTATATATATGTATACATACGTACAAATATTTAAATGAATACATCTTACGTATATATACGTGTCCATAAATGAATACACCATATATATAAACATACGTATACATAAATGAATACATCATATACATACAAATATGTATACGTAAATGAATACATCATATACATAAACATACGTATACGTAAATGAAAAATCATATACATAAATACGTTTGAATACATAAATGAATACATCATACATATAAATACATACATATGCGTGAAGGAATACATCATAAATATATAAACATATAGGTAAATGAATACGCCATATATATATATATATATAGAAATACATGTGCAGAAATGATTACATCATATATAAATACGTATATATACCATTATATATAAATGTATACATCATATATACATGTTTATATATATACATGTACATAAAAATGCATACATCATATATATATACTCATATACATGGATGCATATATCATACACGTACTTACATAAATGCATACATCATATAGATACATACACAAAAATGGATTCATCATACTTACATCATATATATATATATATATATATACATCACGTATATATATAGTTCCATACATCATATATATATATATAATTGAATACAACACATATATATATATAAATGCATACATCATAAATATATATACATCGATGCAGAAATATATATATATATATATATTCACACATCATATATACTTATATAAACACAATTGCATACATCATATATAGATACATACAAATACACGACAATTTATTTGCATCATATATATATATATACATACATACATACATACATACATACGTTATACATAAATGTATACATCATATATATATAAATACATCAGAGCATACATTATGTATATATGTACATAATGTATACATACATATATACTTACGTATATCAATGAATGAATATATATTTATATAGTCATACACATGGATGAAATCATTATATACATACACGCGTATATAAAAACGGAGATATCAGACATATAAAGATATATGTATATATAACTGTATACATCATATATATATATATATATATATATATATATATATATATATGTATACATCATGAATATATAAACATAAATGCATACATCATAAACATATATAAATGAATGCATACATCATAAATATATATACATGAATGCATACATCATACATATATATACATGAATGCATACATCATACATATATATACATGAATGCATACATCATACATATATATACATAAATGCATACATCATACACATATATACATCGCATATATATGTATATATATACATGAATATATGCATCATATATGTACATAGATATACATAAAGCCATACATGGCACATGTGCACATCATGGCATGCATGATATATATGTACATAAATGCATACATCATATACATGTACATAAATACGTAAATCATATATATAAACATAAATGTAGACATTATATATGGATATACATAAATGCATACATCATACATAAATGTATGTATAAATATGTACATAAATGCATAGATTATATATATATATATATATAGAATTATACATTATATATATATATACACAAATGCATACATCATATGCCAACATTATGTATGAAAAAATGCATACATTATTATATATATAAAGGCATACATCATTTATATATATATACATAAATATATACATGATGTATATATACATAAATGCATACATCATATATATATACATAAATGCATACATTCATTACATATGCTTACATAATTGCACACTTATATGTATATGCATGATTGCATAAATCAGATGTATATACATTAATGCATATATCATATATATACATGAATGCATACATCATATATATACATGAATGTATACATCATATATATACATGAATGCATATATCATACATATACATGAATGCACACATCATATATATACATGAATGCATACATCATGTATATATATCCGTATACATATATGCATACAACATATATATATATATATTTATACATATATACATATATAGACATAAATGCCTACATCACATATATATATACATAAATACATATATACGTCCGCGATTAGATACATCATACATATATATATATATATATGTATACATCATATGTATATATATATATTAATTCACACATCAGATACAAATATATATCTAGAAGGGATGCATGCATCATATATAGGTATGAGATATGAATACATGATATATATATATATATATACATGAAATTCCAATCAAATATATATATTCATACGTATACATGAAAGATCGATCAAATATATAAATACATCATATATATAGATATATCTGTATACATGATGGAATTCATCATATATATATACATACGTATACATAAGTGCATATATCATATATTTATACATACATATTTATACATACGTGAATGTAAGCATCATATATTCGATATGTACACAGATGCATATATAATATATATATATATATATGGATGCATACATCATGTATTTATATACATAAATTCCTATATTTTATATATATATACATGATTGCATAATTCATATACGTGAATATACATGAATGCATACATCATATATATGAATTGAAATAAATATACATCCTATATTAATACATATATGTAAATGGATACATCGTATATAAATATATACATAAATGCATACATCATATATATATATATACAAAAATGCATACATCATATATATATATATACATAAATGCATACATCATATATATATATATACATAAATGCATACATCATATATATATATATATACATAAATGCATACATCATATATATATATATACATAAATGCATACATCATATATATATATACATGAATGCATACATCATATATATATACATGAATGCATTCATCATATATATAAACATACATACATACATCATATATATATGCATAGATACATACTTCATATATACATACGTACATCATATATATATATATAGATACATACATAATTAAATACATATATGTATATACATAACCGCACACATATATATATGCATAATTCCATACAAATATAAACATAAATGCAAGCATAATATACATACATATAAACATAAATGCAAACATCATACATATTTATATATACATAATCGCATACATAATTATACATATAATGGCACACATATATATACATAAATAATGGCACACATATATATACATAAATAATCGCATACATATATATACATAATTGCGTACATATATGTATACATGAATGCAAACGTCACATATATATATATACATAATGCATACATCAGATATATATATATATGAATACATACATCATATATATATGTATACATAAATGCATACATCATTTATATGAATACATCATGTATATAAAGAAACATTAATCTATAAATCATATATATATAAAGGTATGCATCATACATATATGTATATGCATACATCATATATATATATATATGTATATATATATATCTACATGCATCATATATACATATATATAGAAATACATGTAGATGAATGCATTCCTCATATATATTTATATATAAACATAGATGAATACATAATACATATATATATATACTTCATACATCATATAAATGTATATATGTATACATGAATGTTTACATCATATATACGCATATATACATAAATTGATACATCAGATATACATACATATGTACACGTAAATGAATACCTCATATATATATACATAAACATGAACGAATACATCATATATATGTATATGGATATATGCATGCATCATATATATATACATAGATGCATACATCATATGTATATAAACGCACAAAAGGAATATATATACATAGATGCATATATATATATATACATAGACCCATACATCACATATATATATATATATATATATATATGTACATGCAAAAATGCATACATTATACATATATATGCATTAATGCCAACATTCCTAATATAAACCTATATATAAATATATACAGAAATGCATACATCATATGTTTATGCATAAATGCATCCATCATATAAATAAATATATACATAAATGCATACATATTGTATATATATATACGTATATATGAATGCATACCATAGAGATATAAAAATATACGTGAATGTATAATATATACATATATATATATACAAATGCATACATCATACATATATATTTATATATACATAAATGCATACATCATATGTATATATATACATATACACATGGATGCAAAAATCATATTCATACATGGATGCAAATGTCATTTGTATATATATATATACATACATGCATACATCATATATATAAACATACATGAATGTATACAACGTATATATGAAAATACATGAATGGATTTATATTATTTATAGATACATAAATGCATACATCATATAAATATATATATGTATATAAATACACATACATATACATAAATGATTACATCATGTATACATACATATGTATACATAAATCAATACAACTTATCTATATACATATGTATACATAAATCAATACATCATATACATATATATACATATATTCAAAAACATACTTTAAGCGTATATATATAAATATATATAAATGCATTTCTCATATTAACATACATATATGTATAAATGCCTAAATCATATGTATATATATATATATACATATATATATATATATATACATATATATATATAACTGCATATGTATATAAAAGTATAAATACATCATATGTACATATATCAATATATATAAATGCATACAACATATTTATATGTATATATATCTACACATACAAATGCATACATATATATATATACATATGAATGCATACATCATATTTATGTATATATGTACATATGATTGCATTAATAATATGTATATATATGCATACATATGAATGCATACATCATTACTATAAATATATATACATATATATAAAGGCATATATATACACATATATATATATACATATATACATCGATAAGCACATATAAATACATAGATGCTTACATCAAATATACACATATATATACATAGATGCTTACATCATATATACACACATATATATAAATGTTTACATCGTATATACACACATATATATAAATGCTTACATCATATATACACACATATATATAAATGCTTACATCATATATACACACATATATATAAATGGTTACATCATATATACACACATATATATAAATGGTTACATCATATATATCAATATATAAATAAATGGTTACATCATGTATATCCATATATACATAAATGCCCACATCATATATATACATATATACATAAATGCGTACATCATATACATACATATATTCATGAATGGATACATTATATATATACATAAATACATGAATGCTTACATCATATATATACAAAAATACATGAATGCTAAAATCACATGTATACATATATACATGAATGCTCACATCATATATATACATATATACACAAATGCTTACATCATTTATATACATATATATATATATATTTATGGATGTTTACATCATATATATAAATGTTTACATCATATGTATATGTATATATATATCTATATAAACGTTTGCATCATATATAGATATATAGTTATATATAGATGCTTACATCATATATACATATATATATTTATATATAAATTTACATCACATATACATATATATTTATATATAAATCTACATCACATATACATATATATTTATATATAAATTTACATCACATATACGTATATATATTTATATATGAATTTACATGACATATACATATATATTTATATATGAATTTACATCACATATACACATATATTTATATATAAATTTACATCACATACACATATATATATTTATATATAAATTTACATCACATATATATATTTATATACTCACGTATGAATGCTTACATTATATATATATATATAAATATATATATACACATACTTATATATAAAGTCTTATAACATATATATACGTACGTATATATAAATGCTTACAACATATATATATATATATACACATACATATATATAAATGCTTACATCATATATATATATACATAAATATATCTCAATGCTTACATCATATATATATATACATGAATATATATAAATGCTTACATCATATATATATATATATATATACATACATATATATATATAAATATATATTTACATATATATAAATTATAACATCATATATTCATATATATATACATACATATATTTGAATGTTTACATCATATATAGATATAAACTTATGTATGAATGCTTACATCGTATACATATACATGTATTCATGTATAAATGCATACATTATATATATATATACTTACGTATAAATGCTTACATCATATACATATGTATATATATATATGTACTTATGTATACATGCTTACATCATATATATATATATTCATAAATAAATGCTTACATCATATATATAATCATATATACTCATACATAAATGCTAACATCGTGCATATATATATATATATATATATATATACACATGAATGCTTACGTTATATATATATATACATATAGATAAATGCTTACATTATATATATATATTATATCGATGCTTATATCATATATATATATTATATCGATGCTTATATCATATATATATATTATATCGATGCTTATATCATATATATATATATATACATATATATAAATGCTCACATCATATATATATATATATATACATATATATAAATGCTCACATCATATATATATATATATATACATATATATAAATGCTCACATCATATATATACATATATAAATGCTAACATCATATATACATACATACATATATATAAATGCTTACATCATAAATATATATATACATACATATATGTGAATGCTTACATCATAAATATATATATACATACATATATGTGACTGCTTACATCATAAATATATATATACATACATATATATATATGCTCACATTATAAATATATATATATATACATATATATAAATGCTTACATCAAAAATATATATATACACACATATATAAATGCTTACATCATAAATATATATATACACACATATATATAAATGCTTACATCATAAATATATATATACATACATATAAATGAATGCTTACATCATAAACATATGTATATACATATATATAAATGCTTACATCATAAATATATATATACATACATATATATAAATGCTTACATCATAAATATATATATACATACATATATATAAATGCTTAATTCATAAATATATATATACATACATATATATAAGTATATATATATATATATATATATACGAATTCTTACATCATATATATATATATACATACACATATATAAATGTTTACATCATATATACATACATACATATATATAACTGTTTACATCATATATATATATACATACATACATATAAAGTTTTACATCATATATATATACATACATATAAATGTTTACATCATATATATTTACATAAATATATATAAATGTTTGCATCATATACATACATAAATATATATAAATGTTTGGATCATCTATATACATAAATATAGATAAATGTTTGCATAATATATATATATATATACATGTATTTAAATGTGTACATCATATATATTGCATACATGTATATGAATGTTAGATCATACGTACATATAACCATCCATATATATAAATGTTCACATCATATATGTACATATATACATAAATGTGTACATCATATATATACATATGTACATAAATGTTTACATTATATATCTACATATATATAGAAATGCCTGATTCATATATATCCACATATACAGAAATGCCTACAACATATATATACATACATGCAAAAAAAACTTACATCGTATATATATACATTCATATATATATAAATGCTTCCATCATATATATACATCCATATATATATATAAATGCTTACATCATATATATACATCCATATATATATATAAATGCTTCCATCATATATATACATCCATATATATATATAAATGTTTACATCATATATATACATCCATATATATATAA
>CAUOPZ010000158.1:25000-30000 GCA_963457665.1 Thysanoteuthis rhombus | reverse complement strand
TACATATATATACAGACATACGTATATATATATATATATATATACATACATATATATATATATATACATATATACATATACAGACATATATATATATATACATACATACATATATATATATATATATACAAACATATATATATACATACCTATATATACAGACATACATATATATATATACATACATATATATATACATACATATGTATACATATATATATATATATACGTACATATATATACAGACATACATATATATACACACATATATACAGACATACATATATATATACATATATACATACATATACATATACATGAATATACATACATATACATTGGTTCATAGATATATGTACATATATACACATATATGTACATACACGTATGTATACACATATGCACACATATGTATATATATATATATATATATATATATATACTTACATATACATACAAATATTTACATATACATACATATACATATATAGACATTCATATACATATATATACAGGTATACATATATATATATGTATTTATATATATATATTTATTTATGTTCATATTTATATATATATAAACAGGTATATATGTATGCATATATACATATATAAACTTATATATATATAAATATCCATGTATCTATATATATACATATATATGCATATATATATACACACATATATAAACTCATATATATATATACATATATATATATATACACGTACATATATATACATATGTATATACATATATACATATATTCATACTTATTTATATACATACATATATATACGTACCTTTATATACATATATGTATAAATACATATATATACATACACGTATCTATATATACATATATATATACACTTAGATATATACAGACTTACATATGTATATACATACATATACGTACATACATACATATACATACATACATATACATACATACATATATATATATACATATATATACATACATATATATATATACATATATATACATACATATATATATACATACATATACATACATATATATACATACATATATATATATACATACATATATACATACATATACATATATATATAAATACACATACATATATATATACATATATATACATACTTCTATATATGTATATATATATATATATATACACAATATACACATAAATATTTATATATATATACATACATATATAAATATACATATATATAATGTATATATACACATTCATATATAGAGATGTATATATATACATATATATATACCTGTATATATACACATATGAATATACATGTATATAAACACATGTATATACACACATATATATACATATATATACATGTATACATACACATATATATACATGTATATATACACATATTTATATACATGTATATATATACATGTATATATACACATACATATACTTATATATCTACCCATATATGTACATAAACATGTATAAATACATATGTATCCATATATAGATATACATGTATATATTCATATATATATATATATATACATATATGTATATATACACGTATATATATATATATATATATATATATATGTATATATATATATATATATACATGTATATATATATATATATATATACATGTATATATATATATATATATATACATACATGTATATATATATATATATATATATATATACATGTATATATATATATATATATATATACATGTATATATTTATATATATATATACATGTATATATATATATATATATACATGTATATATATATATATACATGCATATATATATATATACATGCATATATATATATATATACATGTATATTTATATATATATATATATATATACATGTATATATATATATATACATATATATATACATGTATATACATGTATATATATATATATATATATACATGTATATATATATATATATACATGTATATACATGTATATATATATATATATATACATGTATATATATACATATATATATATATATTTATACATATATATATATACATGTATATACATGTATATATATATATATATATACATGGATATACATGTATATATATATATATATATATATACATGTATATACATGTATATATATATATATATATATATATACATGTATATACATGTATATATATATATATATATATACACATATATATATATACATACATATATATATATACATACATATATATATACATATATATATATACATACATATATATAGATATATATACACACATATATATGGACATGTATACACGTATACATATATATATATACACGTATACGTATATGTACATAATTATATATACATATACATACAGATAAATATATATATAGACATACACATATATATATACATATATATACATACATATATACACATATATATACATACATATATACACATATATACACTTACATATACATACATATATACATATACATATATATACATACATATATATACATACATATACATATATATGTATACATATATATATATAAGCGTACGTATATGTAATTGTATATATATGTGTATGTATATAAATGTGTATATATATATGTATATTCATAGGTACACATATTTATTTATATACATATAC
Source organism: Thysanoteuthis rhombus (assembly GCA_963457665.1). Taxonomy (NCBI): domain Eukaryota; kingdom Metazoa; phylum Mollusca; class Cephalopoda; order Oegopsida; family Thysanoteuthidae; genus Thysanoteuthis; species Thysanoteuthis major. The sequence goes on along the minus strand of CAUOPZ010000158.1, from coordinate 27,349 downwards.
ATATACATACATACTCATATACATATATATATATGTATATATATTTACATATATATATGCATATATATACATATATATATGCATATATATATATATACTCATATATATATACACGTATATATATATACATATATATATATACACATATACATATGTATAGACAACTATATATACATATGTTTATACAGATGTATAGATACATACATACACACACACATATATATATATATATATATATATACATACTTACATATATATAGACATCCATGTATATACTTACATATATATATATGCATATACACATATTTATATACATATATACATATACACATATTGATATATATAATATAGATATATATATATATATATATATATGTAAAGAAATATACATACATATTGAGATATACATGTACATATACATACACAACATATATGCACATATATACATCTACACATACACATATACATATACATATGCTCATTTATATATACATATATGTATATATACACATATACATGAACATATATACATATACATATATTTACACATACATATATACATATATATATATATATATAGTCACGTATCGACATATACACATATATACATACATATACACAGAAAGAGAGAGCAATGTTTTTGACCGAGGACGAAACCCCTAGGTTGTAACGGGCAAATATTCGAAGAAAAAAAGTAGCAATCACACATTCTAATAATGAAAATTCCATTTCCATAAATTCAAATAATCAAATAAAATCTAAGACATAGTTTAATGATTCATCTTGCAATAATGAGATCTTTTTTTTTTTTTTACATTCAACCATCATTTTCTCTCATTTCTTCTATTTGAACTAAGGATTTTCAATTATATATTTGAAATATGGTCCACCAGACATTACATCACGAAAACCTTTCTGAGAAAATGTCCAAAACTTGTGAAAAGTTTTGTTGATCCAAATCATCTACATGTCACCTGTGAGAAGAAAGATTGTAAAAAATTTTTATAAAGAAAGTTATTTATCATGGGATTGACAGTTGATGAAAATTATTTTCATTATTTCAATAGTTACCATAGTAAATACTTTCTGATTTTATTTATCAATAAAAGTTTTTTCATAAATTTTTTCAGTGTTGGTTTGCCTAACTGTATTACCTTTTGCTTAACTGTATTACCTTTTCAATGGTTCAATAACTGGCATATCTGGATGAGTCAACTTGTCAAAACTGGTGATTTACACAAGGAATATTCAGAGCCACTGAGAGAATGAAGCAGTCAAAGGTTATGGAATTAGCATAAAGAACAAATTATTTCTAATCATATTTTCAACATCAGGAGAAAGAAAAAGGGGTAGATTGCAAAAAGGAATGCCTAGGGGATGCAGAAAAGCAAAAATAAAATAAAAAAATTTCCAACCCACCAAAATAGTGGGGAGGAAATAAAAAAAACAAAAATGTATAGAATAAATACCATATTATCCAATTCACACTGAAATGTAGAATAAAATGCCACAAATACTAAGCAAAGTCACCCTTCAAAACTTATTGGCTACTTTCGAGGTGAAAGAAAAAACATTAATTGAAATAATCAACTTGTGATTTAAAAAATCTGATCATATGATAGAGAAAAGTTGAAACAATGATTTATGACAAATATTCTTTAGATATAAAAGTTAGAAAAACAATTTAGGTGTCTGAAATCCTTAAATGATGTATTTTCATCATCAATTCTGACAAATTTTCTTTCAACTTATTTGATTGCGAGAGAAATTCCTACATCCCATGCGTTGTATCGGAAAATTTTAGAAAATTACATTCTTTTTTCAGTATGGAGATTTTGATTGTGAAAAATTGTGAAAAAAATAGATGAATAAAAGTGAAACAACATAAGAATATTGTATATATATAAATATCTAAGATAAATTGTTGACAACTGGCAATTCTGGTACAGATTTTGAAACCAGCGAATCAATTTTATCCAAACAAATCATTTCTTAGTACTGATTGCATAGAAAAAAAAATTATGGGTGAAATTCATTTTTTTCATTTCTTTTATGATATATTTTTTGATGTTTTCACACTTGAAAAAAATATCATAAAAGATATGAAAAAAATAAATTTTTAAGTCGAAATTAAAGCTAACTTGAAAACTTAATTTTTTAGATATCACATTTAAGCTAGACAACAATACATACAAATAATACAGTAAAAAAAACTATCATTAAGTATATCAGCACTAGTTCTAACCACCCAAACACGATAATCAAAAAATCCATAGAGACCAGATTAACCTATAATTCTTCCGATGAAACAATATCCAGTAAAGTTAGAAATAATTACATCAAAGCCCC
>CAUOPZ010000158.1:2500-10000 GCA_963457665.1 Thysanoteuthis rhombus | reverse complement strand
CTTATACTACTTATGAAATCACCACAATTAGATGTTTACCAGCCTTCTTTTTAGCAAATGAAACAAAAAGCAAATCACGAAAAAGATACGAAACAAATTTTTTTCAATAGCTGAACATTCTGGCAATATGAAACATACCTGTAACAAATCATATTGAATTATTCAAATCGTAGAGGAAAAAAATCACTCACTTTTGAAGAAAAACAAATATGGAATTATCAAAAACAAAAGAATCGCAATTTTACTTTGTTGCTCCTCCCTTGGCCTTACTGATGGCCTATTCTCTTTGAGGCATGGACTTCAATGATGACAAACAATTTTTTTCATCAAGCCAGTGCCAACTTTCTTGTATAGTGATTGATAAGTTCTGCTTACCATGGTTCATTTTTCAAAAATTTCCACTATAACTTTTCAGTTTGATAAAGATCTGGACATTTTGCTGGCCTTATCACTGAGTTGATATATGTCGAAAAACTGCAACACTCTAGTCTCTGTGGCAAGGTGTATCATCATCATCCTGAAAAATTACTTCATAACCCAACCTATTGATGAAAGGAGAAAACCATCCCAGATTTCAATGTGAACCAGCGCATTGACTGCTGAGGCAATGTTTGCCATCTCACCTGGTCCTTTACTTGACATGTAATCCCCATATCATGAGTGGGAAAATATGCTTGTTTCTTCCAGGCAGTCATCTTAATGTTTCATAGGAATAGCACCAGACAAAAGTTACAGCATCCTTGCGTAGGCCAAAGCAGATACATGATTTGTCACTGAATATCACTTTCATCCAATCATCCATACTCCATTGATTTTTATCTATAGCCTGTAATAACCTTGTTTTTCTTCTGTTTAGATATTAGTGCTGTATTTAGTTTTTGCTATTCTACTCGTTAATACAATTTCCTTCAGCAGATTTCTTACAGTTCAGTCATAAACACTGACTGCTGTTTCCGTCCATTTGTTTTGCTGGTCATTTTCTATTTTCAAGGCACATTGCATCTATCCTGATGCCTCAACATCTCTTGGGATCTGTCGGTGTGTTTTCCTTTATGACCTTGCCATTTTATTTACACTAAACTAAACCAAACTTCTAACAGCTGACCGGGGAACAACATATTACTTGTTGAATTTCCTTCTTGAAGGAACTTTTTGAAGCCTATCCATCAAGTCAATTTAGAGTTATCTAGTTGCAGTCATGTTTCCTTTCAATTAGCCCAGTCTAACAGATTGCTTTGATCTGTAAGTACTTTCTTTCAATGTTAGATTTACTTGCATATTTAGTCAAGTGCTGGTATTTGCTGACTCCATAACTTTCTCATCAAAATGAATGATTCCATAATTTTTTCCACAACTTTATCTGGAAAAAAATTTGCCAATAATTAAAATCTTTCAATCTAATTCGTTTGAGTTACGTTTGATAAAGTCAGAAAATCAAGCTATTAAACAAAAATTGATTTGTGCCATACCTGTGATTAGTTTATTTGCTGTGGAGTTAAAAAGTTGAGTAAACATCTTTCAAGTGGAGTGATTCCATATTTTCGACATGAGTAGTATAACATGAGATGAATGTTATATCATTCACTTTAATTGTATAAATTTCACTCATAAATAAATACAAGGTGTCCCAAAAATAACGCCAATCTCTCCCCTTACAATTTCAATGTTGCATCAAGCTAACCACAGTTCTAATAAACTCAATCTGCTATGCGTTACATGAGACATTCAGTGTGATTGCCATCCATTTTGATGCATTCATTCAGTTAGCAAACAACTGATCTGCACATGTTCTAACTAAGTTTAATGTCAATGGTATCAACTTTTCTTCTATTCTTGGTTTCAATTCTTGTATAGTGGCCGGTTTTGTACAATACACCATGTTCTTTAGGACTCCCTACAGAAAGAAAAATCTAGAGGAGTCAAGTCAAGGGATTTTGAATGCCATTCAATCACACCATGTCCTTCCAGCCAGTGACCTCCAAAGCATCAAGCAAGTCTCAGATGAATTGGGGGTTACTTTTGGGATACCCTGTTTATATTGAAAATTCAAATTCATTCACATAAATTCAAAGGGAATTAAGTCAATAACAGAAATTCAAAAGTTGTTTATATTATGACTTATTTGATTCATGTACAAACAGGATATTTTGAAAAACAAGCATGAAATTTTTTTCATTTTTTGCCACCATAAATTATAACTGTTTCAACACCACAAAAATAACACTTCTTAGAGTAATCTACCAAGTCTAATTCAAATATAAAATTTATTCAAGTGTGTTTTTCTACCAAAACAGTACGCATCAATGAAGATATTGCACATCATCCTAGTAGGGAATATAATTCTCAGCATTATTATCAGCACTATGAATAAATACAGACTAGATTCTTTTAACACGTATGTAAAATTCATCTCGCATAATCACTGTCTAAAGTTAGCTAAGGTATCTATCAAACAATCTTCCAAATTCATTTTTTACCAGATTATCTCAAAGTGTCAACAAGAATCGAATTTCTTTTATATAAAATGCTTTTTTGAATAGAACAAGAAATAGGTAAACTTCGGGTAGAGCTATCTTGAGATAATTGGTTAGAGATAAGGTTTCAGAATTGATATACTTTTGAAACAAGACAATAACATGAAATATTATCAACTAGTACACTGTGCCATCAAAAATGATGACACATATGAACTTGATATATATCACTAGGACCTTATTAGAAGTAAGTCTTTATTGACTACTGGAATGTTTCTGTCTAATTTCATTTTTACTGTAGATGAAAAAATTTTAGTTTCCCTTTCTGCTAGATAGGAGTAACGAAAGTCGGAAGTTGTCTTTTTTTCTCCCCTGTAAGTGAAGGCAAATCAGGTAGTGAAGGTCAGACATAGTCCTTCTTTCTCCGTATTTGCATGACAGACTAACCAAGCAAACAACTAAGACACACAGTGTATCAAATTGTTTAGATGCTTAAGTCTCCCAATCATCAACAGATTTGATCTATTTTAAAAACTCATTACATCAGGATCTACAGAATTTATCAACTGTATGTACTATGATGAGTTACATAATCAAAAATTATAAAAATCAATACTGTCAGATGATTAATAGAAATTGGGCTCATACATCCAGATATTCACAAGGCCATATCTTATTTTTAGAAATCAATCTACACATCTTCAGAATTTTTTAAACAGTACTAAATCATCACAAAATTCTTACAATATATCAGTATCAAAAACTAAGAAATTGCATTGTGAATTAGTTGATTTTAATTGGTGAGTGAAAAGAGATAAAATTATTAGAATTGAGGGTAATCATTCATGCTTAGTCATGTAAATTGATGAGTAATAAAAGTAAAAAGATGAACAGCAATTTCATACATAAAACAGACATTCAAATTAAAAAATTGGTAAATAAAAATAACTCAGAATCATATGATGTTGGTGACTTACTCTTGTTTCAAGCTGAATCTTGAGGCAGGATCCAATAATTGTAATAAAATCATTAATAACAATCAAGATAAACCACATATTTAAAAACTCCATTTCATCATTCCAAGGCAGTTTTCTCCTGAATTGGTTCTTAAAGAATGCTATCGTTTCCTGGAAAGGAAAAAAATAAAATGTTTTGATGAAATCATTGGTCAACATGTAAATAAAAACTGCACCTGGCAATAGTTAGAAAATTTCATCTTCCAACTTGGATTCTTGGATAATTTTATGTAATTATACAAACATAAAATCAAAAAGATAAAATAGATTTTCAAACAAGCTCCTAATGAAAACAATTTCTCTCTTCTGAGCTTATTCCAATTTCTAAATACCAAAAAAGACTTGTTCTGTTTATGACTTTCAAGTACCCAAAATGGTACATTGTAGCATTAACGTACCCTTAAAATGTGGTAAAAAAATCTTGGCAATTTGCAACTTAGGATAGAATGGAACTAGCTTCTCTGCTCACCCACAAAAAAAAGTTAATAACTATATCAGATTACACTACTTTTCCTGCAAAAGGTGAACCCCCGAGTCACAGGGTTCTCTAGTTGCATAAAATATGCCAACGTAAAAGGATAATAGCTCAATATAATTCATTTTCTAAATCAATTCTTATTCTATGTTATTTTTATATATTGTGCTTGAATGTGATTTTTAAGCCAAATTAATAAAGTCAAGTTTTCCTTTACCTTCAATTGTCTTTGGGATCCTTTGGAATGAGCCCAGGTCTCTTTTATTCAAGGCAATAAGTAATGAATTAAAGCAGAATTAAAGCAGAAAGAAAATAATTTCAACTTAATAACACACAGATAAAATTTTAAAAACAGAATTAAGTGAGTACCTTTTTTAGACAGTGTGCCCTCCAAATTGACCGCAGACACAAAATGAAAGACATTGAACTGATGAAGATGACAATACTATCAAAAATTGTCATCCACGTTTTCTTCTTTTTCTGACCACCTGCGGAAACAATAGAGAGTGTTTTTGATACTAATCATAAAGTCTATAAAAATAGATCATGATTAATCATCTAATATTTCTATTTTCATAGGATATGTGATGATGGTTGAAAACAAAAAATGTTAGATAATACACGCAGGTGAATCAGGGTTCCCACTCTTTTCTAAAGATCAGGAAAAGGGAGAATGTTGAAATAATTTTCCAGGACAACAAAATATTTGCCTGGACATTTAACTTATTCTCTCATTCTTCAAGTGTTTTCTAGAACTGTAGAATTGGTCAACTATTTTCAGGTTTTCCAGGATGCATGGGAACCCTATATCTTCCAAGATATCTATTCTTCTCAGGACCAATTCCAATTCATCAATGTCTTGTTTATGACGTGGGCTCCAAGCAAGAGCATAACATTCCAGCAAATTATGTATCATTATTTCTCTATCTTAAAAGGTATTAAATCAGTAAAGGTCAATCATGCCAATCTGCAGATTAGATTCCTTACAAATGCCACTGATGTGTATTGTGGAAAGCAGGGTATTCAATAAACAAACTCTTGAGTCTCTTTGATGTTCTACTTCTTTGAATATAACTCCATTTGATGTGTGATAGTAATTATATTTCTTAGGTTTTTCCAACACCACACACTTCCCAGCATAAAAATCCAAAAGCCAAGTACTAGACTAAGCAGATAATTTGATTAGGTCTCTGTAGAGTTTCACAATCATCAGTATCACTAATAATGTACTGTTTAGTGTCATCTGCAAACATCTTGACTATCAAAATTTCAAATCAGGAACGTCATTCACATAAAGCAGGAATAGCAGAGGTCCAAGTATAGAAGCTTGAGGGACTTAGTTGCTAACTTTTGCCCAAGTGGATCCTTGTTTAACACCACTCAGTGTCTTCTATCAGCAAGAAATACTTCATTTCTAATTCCTACTTTTTTCAGTTTGAAATGTGATCTCATACAGGGAATTGAATAAAAAGTTTTGCAAAACAGCTGGATTCCCATTGTCCATGTTCATAGTCATATCATAAAAGCATCCAAGTAACTGTGTAAAGCAACTGCATCCAATTCTGAATCCATGTTGATGACAAGACTACAATTGACAGGATATGAGTCTGAATAATTCTTTCAAGTATTTTGACTACTTCTGAAGTTAGTGATACTTATCCATAATTACCTTTCTTATCACATGGAAGCTTTTTTGAAAGCAAAATAATATTTGTATCAATAATGAAATCAATGGAGTTGCAAAACATCTATATTATCTAAACCTGAGGCTTTTTTGCTTGCCAGTGTTAACTGTGTATAATCCACTAGTCTCTCACTTTCATGTGGAATAAACTCACCTTCAAGCTTTTGTGTGGATGTAAAAAAGTTGTTCAATGACTGTTTCATCTTCATCTTTCACAAGACTCCTATAACCATCAATCCAGAAGTCCATGCTGGAATGTACATTCCCCATCATCAAATAGCTTTTCTAATGACAGAAACATGAAGTGCTCCACAGTCTCCCCATACACTACTGCATTGAATGTGAGTGATCCTGAGAAAGAACAGTTGCAGATGACAGGGAACCCAATACCATCACTAACTGTGGAAACTTGATGCGAAATTTCAAGCAAATGGCATTTTGTGCCTCTCTGAGCCTCCTAAAAACTCAGCAACTGAAATGAGATACTTGGTCTCATCAGAAAATAGAACTTTGGACCACACAACTTCATTCCACCTCTATCAAGCTCAGGTTGCAATGTCACTTGTTATTGTGAAGAAGCTTGGTTCTAGGTACTTGCTGGACATATCTAACACCAGAAGTTATCTGTGCATGGCAGCTCTTGATACACTCACTCCTGCCTCGGTCCACTTTTTAGGGATCTCATCTAAATTTCGACAATTGGGCCTTCAGCAATCATCCCTCTTGCTTTTTGTTCAGCCATACCTCATAGTCCCGTTGAGATGTTTCAACACAGAATTCTGAGAATTATCAGCTTTTCCAGCGATAAATTTGCGTCTTCCACTCTTTGTGGAGTGTGTCAAGGATGGTCTTTCAGAATATGAAAATGATTGCAGAACTAGATCTCTGTATGGAAGTGAATGAATTCATAAATTGATTATGCAATATGTTTTAACAGTTAAAATATCATATTCTGATATTTTGACATGCTTGATTTTCAATGATACTATGATGGAAACCACTGTTGTTTAAATACTAGGAGTGGAAAAGTTTAGATCCATTGAGATAAATACTATAGAAGTTCTGATGTTCAGAACTGCCTGATGACAGTTATCATATTTTTCTGTAATATTGTAATATTATGTTGAAATAATTGTAAGTAAGAAATTTTTTTCAATAATGTTCATATTGTCACCTTAACTCTGTTATTCAGTGTTGTTAATTTAGATATGATTTTTCTGGAAATGTCTCACAAATTAAAGTGAGAAAAAACAATTTCACATTAAAATCTTACACTTGGATTTTACAGAGAAAAAAAAATGACAAACCATCAAAGAGTACTTTGCCACGACAAGGGCGCTCAGTGATGTTTGGATTTAGCAAAACCAACATTTGGCCATCTCTGTTATTGTTGTCAAAAGTGATCTGAAAAGAAAAAAAAAAAAAAAAAACCAACGTAAAATAGGATGAAAAGGATTGAAAAACATTACACTGTTTCAATATATAACATTTTACATCGTAATGATGATTGAAAGTTGAATTGCGAAGTTGTCATTGATCATAATTTGTATCAACAATGAAATGAAATGAATCTGCAACGGCAATTACTGAAACGAAAGCGAAAAAAAAAAACTGAAAAAAAAAAAACATTATATATATAAAAAAAATATACATATATTGCACATGTATATCACATATGTATGTATATATATATTACATATATATTACATACATACGTATATATGACTTGTATATATATTACATATGTATATATATATATTAAATATATATATGTATAATACACACACACACACATATATATATATATTATTTATACATATATATTACACACATATATATGTATGTATATTA
>CAUOPZ010000157.1:2500-22500 GCA_963457665.1 Thysanoteuthis rhombus | reverse complement strand
TGATCGAGAAGCTCTGTAGGAGGAAGGGTCAATAGGTGATTATCCCTGTTGCTGTTTTCCCTGAAATCAACTGATATCAGATTTCACTTTCCTAGCTAGATGAACAATAGTAGCCAGGCCAGTCTTTCCTCCTCTTTCTTTCTATCAGTCTCTCTCTCTATTTTCAATTAGCGGAAAAGGGATACTTTTAAAAGAAATAGAAACAAACATTTCCATAAGTAAAATGCATTGTAAAAAAGGGAATGAAGAATGAGAATGTAAAGAAATACCCATGTGATATATCCGGTAATGGGTCGACTGTAGAGGAGGCCCATCATAATGATTGGAAAAGGCAGACTGCCAGAACAATATGAAAACTAGCTCACATCGGCCAGGAGAAGGATACTCCAAGCTTGGAATCTGGCTCCTATTCATGCCACCTTGGTGGACCATATAGGAAGCTATCCTTTGGTTCTAAGAGTAGAGTTGGCCCTGAGTAATCTAGCCTCATCTTAAAAATCCGTTGCTCATGCTGGAGGGATAATCTGCATACAAGTCTTGCCATCTATGGTCCTACTGCTGTAGATATGACCCCCAAACAATCTTCGCTTGCGGAGCCATGAAAAACTCATTCATAGCAAAGCCTCTTTATTTTTCAATTCTATTTTATATCATGATAGTTTTGTTGGATAAATCAAGATAATGCTAAGAAGTTGACTCGAAAAAAAAATTTTTTTCTTGTCTTATAAACTTTTCAAAATTTCTGTTTGATACTGTTTCAGTGATGAAGAAGCCGAAGATGAAGGTGCCCTGATGTATTTGCCTGTCTCTCCTGAAATTGATGATCCTGAAGAAGGATGGCCTCTTGCATCAGATCTGGTGGGTTACTCAGGGTTATTTCAGACAAATCATAATATAGGATTTTGGATTTTTCATTCTTTCTCTTGTAATGTATCTTTTGGAGTAATATCATCCTGAAATATTGATTCATTCATACTTTCAACTTTCTACACTGGAGGAATTGAGTATAAATACATAGAAATATAGCAATACTCTTAGATTTAGAAAGGGAGGTCACTGTTTACAAAGAAGTATTTATATCAATGATTTTTTGATCATCAAATTCCCCAGACTCTTGGGTACTTTGGTAGTACATAGTGTGTGTGTGTGTGTGTGTATATATATATATATATATATATATATCCATATATATATATATATATATATATATATATATATATATATATATATGGAACTAGTAAATGACTGGAAAATTAGATTGAGAGGACTTGTTACAATTCAAAATTTATCAAGATAAAACTTCATACATTCCGCCCTTTCTCAAAGCATCTTCAAAGTTTGCAGTACAGGACATTGTGGAATCTGCAATCCATTGCATGTTGAAAGCAAAAATTCAAATGAATGAATGAGAGTTGACGGAACTGTGTCTTGGTGAGAAAGAAAGTTCTGGGGAAATTGGATGTAGGTGAAAAGGATTGGTCTTTGACAATAATGGGTGTGGATGTGTGTTATGGGTGAGTGTGTATGTTAAAATCTGATGCTGTTTGTTTGATTCTCAAATAGACTAGCATTCCTAGGGAAATTATAAATCAACGCTACCCATGTACACTTCTTTTTATCACGTAAACTACTACCAGTATGGTTTGAACCATAAATTCTTGAATTTTTTTTTTGTGTGTGTGTGAACTGGTCTGATTAATTACTCAATTGAAATCATTATGCAATCAATGTCTTCATGAAGTCTATAGTGTTGGTGGTGATCAGTTAAAAGAATTAGAAAAAGAGGTGATCAATGGATCAGGTACTTCTTTCACCTTTTGTTGCACAGGTGATTATTAAAAACCATAAACTGACATTATAAATAGAACCATCCACTGGAAAATTATTTTGGGGGTAATTTTCAAAAAACGAAACAAAAGTTTGAACAGTTAAGCTTTGATTAGTCCAGATCTATAGATCCATAAACAAATACTTCAATATATTATTGAACATAACTACTACATCACATGACCTGTGTCTTTAGGCTGTGTGCCATGTTAGTGATCAATCGAGAGATTTAGAGAAAAGGGTAATCAATAATGGTTACCCCTCTCGCCTTTTTAGAAAGTCAGATTTTTTAAAAAAAGTGCATTAACATTGCTGGATATAACCTAAGGGATCAATTTAGCATAAACTTAGTGTAGGTTGAATCCCTCATTGAAAAGTCATTTTCTATACTCCCTTGAGTGAGTCTATGTATTGAATGCAAAATGAACAAAGAGTAACTAATACGTAATCAGAACTGATCTGGTGTTTCACCTCCCTTCTGCCCTACCTGACCTGACACCTCTCAGAAGTGAGCATAATAATGCCTGGTCTTGCTAAAGATAAAATTAGGCAAAGGGGCCATATATATGATAAAGGAAAGAAATCTCTCCACAATCAGTAAAAAGACAAGTTGAATGGACTGTCTAGACTGTTTAACAAAAAGAAGAATAGTTTGATTTTTTTCAAAACTATCAATATTGGAACAAATCACTTCAACCAAATCTGAGAAAAGGCAAAGGTTCCAGTTCTGATGAGAACCACTCTTTAATTACAATGTCTATCTTTTATGTAAGAAGTGTACTCCATTTATTTCTCTCTCAAAAAATATACTCATTTGTCATTAACTCCATATATATTTGTCTATCGCATATTCCATATCTGATTTTTATCCTCTATAGCTCTGCAAACACCCATATCTACCTTATCAAGCAAGAGTGGATACAATGGGTGCTTAAAGCTTGTTGAGCTCTCAGGCTACTCTGGTTGACATCAGGTGTGACCAGTCCACCCGATTCCCCTGCCAACATGTCATGGCTCAACATTCTCCATGGTTTGCAGAATCAAAATGACACCAGCCCTTCCTGCTGGGTCATCAGTCCTAAAAAGCACAGGCACATCATTTGCTTTGTGCTCCATCAGCAACTACCCAAACAAAACCCAAAAACCATCATCAAGCGAACAAGATTATGCATTCACACCTACAATGTCAGAACACGCAACAGAAATGCATCTCACCAATCTTGAAAATGAAATCAAAAACATCAAATGGGGACATAATCAGTATTACCGAAATGAGAAGATTTGGAAAAGAAGTAATCAAATAGAGAACAAATATCTTTTTTTTATATCCATGGAAAAGAGTAAAACTAAGAGTAGGCTTTCTCATCAATAAGGAACTCAAAGACTATGTGGTTAGCTTCAAAGCTGTCTCAGACCAGATAGCCAGTGTCAACATACAGCTCGCAAAAAGGTACAAACTGAACATCATTCTAGTGTAAGCTCCCAATTCACAGTCAACTAAAGAGGAAATAGATAACTTCCATGATGACTTCCCTATTTTAAGATACCAGAAAATACTTCAATATCATAATGGGAGACTTCAACACACAGGTAGGACAAGGAAATGGACATTGCGTCAACGAGTTAAATGTAAAGTATGGGAAGAGAGTGGTGAAGACTTTGTGAATTTTCCAACTGCAAACAGGTTCAAAATCATGAACAACTTCAAGAAGAAACCTGATGAAAAATGGACTTTGAAGAACCCCAACAATGAAACCAAGAACAAAATAGACTACATCCTAGCCGACAAAAACAACAATGTCAAATACATCAAGATCCTAAATCAAGTCAATGTAGGAAGCGACCACAAAATGGTTAGAAATAAAATTAAAATCAACACCAACAAAGAACGCAGGAAAATGTTCCCCATCAAACCATAACCACTAAATGTACAAAAAGCTCAAACAGAAAAACAAATATAAACTTATTACCAAACCAAAAAAGAATGACACCAACATTGATGTATTCATCAACAAAGCCATGGACTCTCTGATTGAAGTCGCTACTACGTTTAAACCAAAGAGCATACAAACCATCTGTAAAGTCGTGGACGAACTGAAGAATCTCATTGAAAAATGCAGGAATCTCAAACCACTGACAACAATAAGAGAGAAAATCGGAGCCATTGAACTAAACAAAACCATCCAAAAGAAACAAAGAAATGACAATAAGAAATATATGACATGAAACAATTCTCAAAAAAGGTTGGTTTCAAAACTATTAATGAAACTGACAATACAGGAAAGAAGCAAAAAGGTTATATACTCGAAGAAAATGGTGACCTAACAACTGACAGAAACCCGATCATCGATTGTGCTCAATAATTCTACTCTTCCAAACAAGGAACAGAAAACAACGAACAAGATGCAAGCAATCCAATTAAGGATTTCCCTGAAGTTATTCCATGGGAGGTGAAACAAGCCATCAAACAAACAAAGGTAGGAAAGGCCCCTGGATCAGATAACATCACCATCGATTTATTCAAAAAAGCTGGTATGGTCATCACTATAAAACAAGTCATTCTATTCAACTTATGCCTAGAACAAAGCGAGGTTTCAGAAAATTGGAACACTGCAATAATTATGCTGTTATATGAAAAAAGAAACCTGAAAGATTATTTCAACAACTACAGACCAATAAGTTTACTCAACTGCATCTATAAACTTTTCACTAAAGTTATCACCAAAACGCTAGATGAAAACCAACGACAGGAACAAGCTAGCTCAGAAGGTGCTACTCAACCATTAACTATTTCCATTCAATAAATCAACTGAAAGAGAAAGCAGCAGAATATAAAATGTTGCTCGCTGTAGCATTTATCGACTTCAATTAGGTGTTCGATGCAGTGGAAATTCCCAAGGTCACTGAGGCCATCACTCCACAAGGAGTATGTATGTATCAGAGTACTGCAACATATATACCATCACAGCAGCTCCCTTATCAGGCTACATAAAGATTCAGAGCCCTTCCTGCTCTAAAAAGGAGTCAGACAAGGTGATATCTGCTCACCCAAACTCTTCACTGCCTTGCCTCAAGATGATCTTCCCAATAGTCACCTATGGAGTTGTAACATGGAACCCAACCAAGTGATTGTCCCTCAAATTGAGAACCATTTAACTGATCATGAAAAAATCAGTTTTTGTATTTTCATCTTCCTCCATGGAGAGATCACGAGACAGCTCAATATATTAGGGAAAGAGAGATCATAGAATCCATTTGAAAACTCAAATGGCAATGGACTGGTCATGTTGCAAGAATGGCAGACAAATGTGGAACATCAATCACAACACCGATCTTCAGAGAACACATGCAAAACTGAGTCTGGTAGATGGCAAGACCAACTAAACAAACTCAAAAAGTATTGGCTCTGCAACACTTGTGATAGATAGGTCTAGCAAATCATGGGAAAGGTCTGTGTCCAACAACGTACAATAAGAGACTGATGGTGTGAGTGTGTTCTACAATGAACGGTTGGGGTATGTAATAGACCGGATTTATAGATATGCAGATAAATACATATATTAGTCCAATGGAGAACACTGATATTTTCACCCAATATGATCAAACAATTTTTGTATTTTTGTCTCCTGTTCATACTTGGTATGGTAGACTTGCCTATCTTGTAGCTTAATGATAATAATCACCCTGTAAACACATAAGATAAGATGGTAAGAAGAGAGGGGAGGACGGAAAGTTGGGTAGTTTACTGAGTGGGTAAAAAAATGTTCGCATGTGAATCTAATCCATTTTTGTACAATATTTAGATAAAAGCATTTTGCAGAGGCATTAGATCATGGATAATCTTAGTTGTCAACAATTCGTGAATTTTTACTGGTGCAGCTAATGTATATAAGTGTCAGAACACATGAATAGCCTACACGTAGCAAAAGTGTTTAAACCAGTCTGTTGTGAGTTGCAGTGATTGATAACAGCAATGCCAATTACATGCATAACAGTTGAGATGTATGTGAAAAGGTTTCTTTCTCAACCTCTGACTGATCAATATTTTTTGGCAGCATGTCTTATAAGGAGTGATCAATTTATAAAGTTACTTCTCCTGCCTTTTATTGGACACTAAGAAGTGTGGGGACAAACTAAGAGACCCATTTAGCATAAACTTACTTTGAATATTTCCTCCTCCTTCCTCCACTAAAACTTTATTTTTGGAGGGAAAAATCAAAACTATTTAACCTACTCATTGAGGGAATTGTGTGTGCAAAATTTCAAGTTGCTACTATGAACGGTTAGGATCAGGCTAAGATACATACATACATACATACAAATATCTGGACACATGAATAACCTAAACCCTGCATTTGAGTGGTCTGTATGTCTCTCCTACATAAACATTATGTCAGTCATTGCATGGTATCAAGTGAACTCCACCCTTGGAGGGGTTGGATCTGAGGTTTGTTGATAAGGACCCTAATGATAAGGAGTGTGCTCATAGTAATATGTAATTTCAGATAAGAAAGAAAACACACACACACACACATTCATGGGTGATCGCATTAATTGCATTACCCATACCTATACACACATCAACTACATCTAAGAACCAAACAGACTGCTTTAGACTTCAACACATGTACACACCCATGTCACACATCCCTCATTTTCCTACACCCACTGTTGTCAAAGCCTGCCCCCTTTGACCCAAATCCAATTTCCCGAGAGCTTTATTCGTCTCTATGGCACTGCCATTTCATTCAACTCTCATTCATCCATTTGTATATTTGCTTTTGATATGTGATGGTTTGCAACGGTTACTGATTCCACAGTTTCCTGTACAGCAACTTCTCATGATACTTAGTGATTAAATGGCAAAAAATGCATTAAGTTTTATCATGATAATAATCTTTGAGATGTAACTCACGTTTTCTCAATCTTCCTTTTTTTTGCAATGTCATCTACTACTACCACTCTGTCATTTATCTTACATCCACTCAATAAACTTACTTGTGTGTGTATGTATATATATATATATATATATATATATATAATTTTAGTTTTAGTTTTTTTGTCTTGAAACACCTCTGCCGTTTCTCAACAAATCTTTGCCAAAATGAGCACAGAGCTTCAAGTGCACTTCAGAATGATGCATGAACAAAGAAAGCCTACGTTCTGGCTCTTTCCAGGGTGATAATCGGTGTAATTCCCTTTTTTCTTTTTTTTTTTTTCTTTTTAAAGTATATAGACCTAAAATGAAATCAAGGGAGATAATTCTATTCTTATATTTGGATGTTTCTCATCTAGATTTAGTTATTTTTGTTCTAGATGTCAGATACTGCTATTTAGACCTTTTTTTTATAAAATGATATTTTTATTTATGTTTTTTGACTCAATGTACTTGTCAACTAAACAGTGAACTTGGCATTAAACCTGAAAATAAATTTGGCATTTTATCATAGTGATCTTTCTGTTTTGGTTGATATCACTCTGACTCTGTGAAACCCTTGACAATAATTATGTATGAAAGGAGGAAATTTTGCACATATGTATGTAATAGTTCTTTTTATTAGTTTTTCACTGGATGCACACACGTGACTCTTGGATTAGACAATATTAGCCGCTGTCCACGCCATAAAATGTTCTAAATTCGAATATGTGGGTTCTAATAAAAAACAAGACAAACTTTGACTTGGTTATTAAAGGAAATTAAAGGTGCATGAAATTATGTAATAAAGATAGGAGGGTGAGTGATGCTGAAATAGTGTGAAAATCACTCTTCTAAATCAATGCTATTTTTGTTAACCTTTCAACATATGTACTGTTTCTACTTGTATTTACTTTCTCTTCCTGAATCCTGTAGGCATCTGAAGAACCAATTAAAGAACACAAAGAGAAAGACAGTTCAGATCAAGCATCATCACCAAAGAAACGGAAAACAAAATCTGTAGATATTGATCTGCCAGATGCCCCAATTGATGGTAAGTTGTTTATACAAACAATCTATAAAGTGTTTGTATGTTAGAAAGGTTCAATGACATAAAAGTTATGATTAGCAATGGCAGAAACCCACTACAAAAATATTGTATATACCGGACCTTAAGACAAATGGTTTACGAACGTATTTTGGGGTAATGCCTCTCAGTGCAATTTCTCCATACCCAATGACTATCCATATCGATCTTTGTCGATATACTAAAGAATTGGATGCAATGGAATATTTGCATGGTTTATAAAAAAATTAAATGTCTAACTTAGATACTGGCACATACAGTATTGTTTTTTCATTCCTTGTTGAAATAATCTAATATTGTGGATGCAAAAAGTTTTGATAAGGCTGAATTGGTCTTCAGTCCACTTTTAAAGGTTTTGCTAATTTGAATGTGTTGTAGCAGTCTGTTAGAATGGAAATCTTGAAATGATTAACCACTTGATATGAGATGCAGTAAAATATACCAACTTAATGATTTGATCAACTCTCAAGTTTATTTTGCAGGGCAGGCTTGCATTGTTATTCTGAAGAATGTATAAGAATAAATACAATAATTGAAAAGGCAGGATCTCTAGGACTAAAATTGCTAACAAAGTTTGTGCTGTGTATCATGAGGAAGGGATTGCTTGTTCCCCCCAAACTTCAAAAAATCATTCTTACTACAGCAGCAGCAGCAAACAATATTGATCACAATCCAAGTTTAGCAACTGCCAAAGATTCTTTTCATGTGACAAGTATGTCAATGATGCAACAACCATCAGTGGAAAATGAAGGAACATAACATAATATTCCAGTAATAAACAAGACAACTCAGAAGAGCAAAAAGATTCAGACTTTTCCTGAATGTTCCAACAGCAGTCCTACCTGCTATTGTTCAGGACTGGTTATATCATCTTTAAAAAAACTGATAAAAAAAGAAACCTGAGCAGATTTGTTCTATAGGCTGCTTACCGTGCTTCAGTGCTGCAAGATTCTATATCTTTTACAACAATAGTGGCCCTCATGCTTCTTTTCTTGGAATGCTCACATTCAGTCACCATGATACACCATGGAATGAATGTTGTTTTGGCTACAACCTCAATCCAAGCCAGGTGTTGGTGTTAGTAATGGACTAGCCACTTTTACTAACTTTGCCCAGTAAGTAAAATCTCTTTTGGATGTATTTGAAGAGATGGGAAACCTATTTAAGGAAGACATTGGTGATCTGCTGACAGTGGATACCTTAATCATTATGGAATCTAGTTAAAATTGCATACAAACTGAGAAAATAACAATATGAGTAATTTGCTAAAGAGGGGTTAGTTGTCAAAACAAAGGTAATTATAGATCCAATGAAGAACAAGGTCCAGTTGTTTTCCACAAAAGAACAAATCTGTAACTGCAACCTTGAAGGAAGACTGCACATTGTTTTTCAGATTATATATTGCATACAAGACCAGGGAAAGAAATCTTGACCAACCATGGTCCCCTGGTCTTGCCAAGAGTGGTGGTATGAAATGTGGCAACAAAGTAGATCTTCTTACAGTACTTGAATCTTTGGCAGAACCACCAGAATCAATCCCACAAATGATTGCAATAGTTTTCATCGTTCAAATGTTATCTCCAGGTACCTTCCAGACTTCTGATGATTACATCAAGACTTTGATCCTACCATATATCCAACATCACCCTAATTTTGTGAATAGACTTGATATTGTGTGGGAAGTCTATAACCAAAACATCCTAAAGTGAACTACAAGAGAGAGGGGAAAGGGGGTAAGTAATTTATCCGTCATCAAAGGTGCCAACTAACTGGAAAAACTTTTTTTGTCTCAGAACAAAACAGAACTCCTTCACATACTGGCAAAAGAGATTACAAGAGCTGATTCTCATGGTAATGAGTTTTGCAGCATTTCTGATGATCAAGTACTTTCATCACTGGCGATAGATGACAACAATCTAATTGAATCTTGCTCAAATGAGGAATGCAGTTGAAATCCTCAAGGTCAACCATGCTATCATACAACAAGGCATAGACACTGTATATATCTTGCAACATACAAACTGACACAGCAGTTTGTTTATTAAATTACATAAAAACTCAAAGTAGTAGATAAGGTGATACCAACCAGCTCATCCAAACTATTCACAGCTTGCTTCAAGATGGCGAATACTTAAGTAGCCTCAGATTTGCTGGTGACATTATTTTTTTTTTTTTTTCAAAAAAACAATCTCCAAGTAATATTAGATGAACTGAACAAAGAGAGCAAAAAAGTTGGTCTTCACATCAACTTCAGTAAAACAAATGTCGTGTACAATGAACATGTTGGGGACAAAGACAAAATCCAAATCAAAAATGCAAACCTGAAGAAAGTAGACTACTACATCTACATAGGACAACAAATCTTCATGAAACATTCAGCAGAAGAAGAAATCAATCATAGAATCACTCTAGGATGGCAAACTTTCGGTAGAGCTAGTCAAACTTTAAGAGCAAGAAAATCCCTTCAGTCTTAAAAAGAAGGGTATAGTCACCTATGGAGCTGAAACATGGAACTTAACTAAAGGACCTTCAAACTGAGAATCCTGCAATGTACACTTGAGAGAATCACATGGATAGATCAGAAAACAGCACAAAGAAAAAACTGGAGTCAGGGATATCATCCATTGCAATTTTTCAATTTTTACTTGGTTGAATTCAAAAAAGCAAAAAAAAGTATTAAATTTACCTCTCTGTTATCTAATGATATTGCTGACTTTAAATTTATATATTTAGAAGCATAGATTTTGATTCTAGGATGTATAGTTCAAAAGATGTGTATATGAATCAGATAGCCATTTTGAAAAACTAACAATAACAACCAGCAGAGGACATTGCTGACCTGGATCCATATCTAGAAATAGTCAGTAGGGATAATTACATATATGTACCTAGTTTCATGCTTTTAACCCAAAGCACACAATCAGTCCCCGATCCCTACTTAACCGGCTCATTATAATGTATAACACCATGTACTTCATTCACAGGTAATGAGTGATATTTTCTAATTGCATATTCTGTTTAAAAAGTATAGAAAATGGTTATTATTCCCTTCAAAATTTGGATGGTTGATGTTCCTCTAAATGTTGTATATTCTTCTATCAAGGAAAGCAACCTTTCGATACTAAAATTGGATATTATCTCCCATTAAAAAACCACTTCTGATGTTCAAAATGGACATTTTTTTTTTGTATCCTAACACTTTTATTTACTCATTTGAAGAACTTGTACAAGGGAGGTAATATCCAATTTTAGCAGTCAATTTGGATGCCATCTCAAATATTATACCTTTCCAGTGGTCAGACTGTGGTAAAATTTTGATATGTTATCAAGCACACTTGATACACCCCAAAAAAAATCATTATAAAAATTTGTTTCTTCTAAAGTATTTATATCATAAAAAACCCTACTCCATGGTTTTATCAAAAAGTTCCCATGAAACCCCTTAAGAACTACATTTTAGCCAACACTAAATTGGAAACAGATTCAAAATTATCACTGTCCTGGGCCTTTGTAGGAAATGATTGACATTTTCTATTCTTTTTAGATATAATCAATAAGAAAATAACACTCAATACCAAGGAACAAAAAAGTGAAAAATATGTTGCACCGTGTGATCATTTTTTGTATGAAAAAAAATGAGACTGTTGAGCATTGATTTCTTTCCTTTTGCCAGAGATTCATCCATTCCTAAATGTGAAGAAACCCCAGGACAAATCTCAACAGAAAAAAGGGACACGACCAAAACAACGCCAAGGGAAGCCAGAGAAGAGTCGAGGCAAAGAAAAACATGCAACAAAACATTCAGACAAGTCAGATTCCGATCAAAAAGAAAACATAGGTAAATAGGTGTTTTGTCATTAAGAGCAGAATCAATGATGGGGTTGGTATGGAAAAAAAAAGCAATCTCATAGTTTAGAGTCCCAAATTATCACAGTTGTTGGTCGGTCAGTTACACAAAAATTCAGCAGTACCTGCTATTTACGATCCCTGCATCCAACGACCACCTAGTCTAAATGACCAGTTTTCCAATACACAATGCTTTGCTATTAACAAATCGACCTCTCATCAACAACCACTGCAATGCAAAAATTTTATGATCACCAATGACCATATTCATGTTGAATTCATGATATGAAACAGGTTGTAAATTGGAAGAAACCTCAGTAATCTGCCCCGCTACCTTGCAATTAATTCGTCTCTGAATGTACATGGCTTCAGTGGAAACATATCAGTTATCATGCTTGAATAAACTAACTGACAGTACAAAGAAATATGCTTGAATGATCAAACTAATCATATTCTGATTTTGGAAAAAAATCCTCTCTGTAATAAATCATTCACTTGACCCATTTTCTTTGGTGCCTATTTTGTTTCTGCACTGACACTCTCAACTTATTTTCTGTGAATTTCAAAAAGATGTCTAGGATTATCTAGATTTTATCTCAAGTTGCTTCATATCCAGTGTCTTCTCAGTCAACGATGGAAAAGTCTGAGATATGAAGAAATCAAATCAAATTGAATCTCTCTCTCCCTCTCTACCTTTCTCTCACTCGCTCTTTCTCTATTTCCTTCTTTCCTTCCTTATCTTTCTATCTCTCTCTCTCATTCCCCCTTTCCCTTCTTACCTTTTCTCTCCCTGGTTCACAATTCTCTTTTTTATCTTTCCCTTCCCCTTTATTTCATCTTTCCCTTCCCTTCCCCTCTCTTTCATCTTTCCCCTTCCCCTCTCTTTCATCTTTCCCCTTCCCCTCTCTTTCATCTTTCCCCTTCCCCCTCTCTTTCATCTTTCCCCTTCCCCTCTCTTTCATCTTTCCCCTTCCCCTCTCTTTCATCTTTCCCCTTCCCCTCTCTTTCATCTTTCCCCTTCCCCTCTCTTTCATCTTTCCCCCTCTCTTTCATCTTTCCCCCTCTCCTCTCTTTCATCTTTCCCCCTCCCCTCTCTTTCATCTTTCCCCCTCTCCTTTCTTTCATCTTTCCCCCTCCCTTCTCTTTCATTTTTCCTCCTCCCTTCTCTTTCATTTTTCCTCCTCCCCTTTCTTTCATCTTTCCTCCTCCCCTTTCTTTCATCTTTCCTCCTCCCCTTTCTTTCATCTTTCCTCCTCCCCTTTCTTTCATCTTTCCTCCTCCCCTTTCTTTCATCTTTCCTCCTCCCCTTTCTTTCATCTTTCCTCCTCCCCTTTCTTTCATCTTTCCTCCTCCCCTTTCTTTCATCTTTCCTCCTCCCCTTTCTTTCATCTTTCCTCCTCCCCTTTCTTTCATCTTTCCTCCTCCCCTTTCTTTCATCTTTCCTCCTCCCCTTTCTTTCATCTTTCCTCCTCCCCTTTCTTTTCATCTTTCCTCCTCCCCTTTCTTTTCATCTTTCCTCCTCCCCTTTCTTTTCATCTTTCCTCCTCCCCTTTCTTTTCATCTTTCCTCCTCCCCTTTCTTTTCATCTTTCCTCCTCCCCTTTCTTTTCATCTTTCCTCCTCCCCTTTCTTTTCATCTTTCCTCCTCCCCTTTCTTTTCATCTTTCCTCCTCCCCTTTCTTTTCATCTTTCCTCCTCCCCTTTCTTTTCATCTTTCCTCCTCCCCTTTCTTTCATCTTTCCTCCTCCCTTTCCCTGTCTTTCATCTTTCCTCCTCCCCTTTCTTTTCATGTTTCCTCCTCCCCTTTCTTTTCATCTTTCCTCCTCCCCTTTCTTTTCATCTTTCCTCCTCCCCTTTCTTTCATCTTTCCTCCTCCCTTTCCCTGTCTTTCATCTTTCCTCCTCCCTTCCCGCTTCTTTTAATTTCCTTCTTCCCCTCTCTTCCAGTTACCTTCTTCTCCTCTTTTTCAGTTTCCTTTTTCCCCTCTCTTTCAGTTTCCTTCTTCCCCTGTCTTTCAGTTTCCTTCTTCCCCTGTCTTTCAGTTTCCTTCTTCCCCTGTCTTTCAGCTTCCTTCTTCCCCTGTCTTTCAGTTTCCTTCTTCGCCTCTCTTTCAGTTTCCCCCTTCCCCTCTCTTTCAGTTTCCCCCTTTCCCCTCTCTTTCAGTTTCCCCCTTTCCCCTCTCTTTCAGTTTCCCCCTTTCCTCTGTCTTTCAGTTTCCCCCTTCCCCTCTCTTTCAGTTTCCCCCTTCCCCTCTCTTTCAGTTTCCCCCTTCCCCTCTCTTTCAGTTTCCCCCTTCCCCTCTCTTTCAGTTTCCCCCTTCCCCTCTCTTTCAGTTTCCCCCTTCCCCTCTCTTTCAGTTTCCCCCTTTCCCCTCTCTTTCAGTTTCCCCCTTTCCTCTGTCTTTCAGTTTCCCCCTTCCCCTCTCTTTCAGTTTCCCCCTTCCCCTCTCTTTCAGTTTCCCCCTTCCCCTCTCTTTCAGTTTCCCCCTTCCCCTCTCTTTCAGTTTCCCCCTTCCCCTCTCTTTCAGTTTCCCCCTTCCCCTCTCTTTCAGTTTCCTTCTTCCCCTCTCTTTCAGTTTCCTTCTTTGCCTCTCTTTCAGTTTCCTTCTTTGCCTCTCTTTCAGTTTCCTTCTTTGCCTCTCTTTCAGTTTCCTTCTTTGCCTCTCTTTCAGTTTCCTTCTTTGCCTCTCTTTCAGTTTCCTTCTTTGCCTCTCTTTCAGTTTCCTTCTTTGCCTCTCTTTCAGTTTCCTTCTTTGCCTCTCTTTCAGTTTCCTTCTTTGCCTCTCTTTCAGTTTCCTTCTTTGCCTCTCTTTCAGTTTCCTTCTTTGCCTCTCTTTCAGTTTCCTTCTTTGCCTCTCTTTCAGTTTCCTTCTTTGCCTCTCTCTTTCAGTTTCCTTCTTTGCCTCTCTCTTTCAGTTTCCTTCTTTGCCTCTCTTTTTCAGTTTCCTTCTTTGCCTCTCTCTTTCAGTTTCCTTCTTTGCCTCTCTCTTTCAGTTTCCTTCTTTGCCTCTCTCTTTCAGTTTCCTTCTTTGCCTCTCTCTTTCAGTTTCCTTCTTTGCCTCTCTCTTTCAGTTTCCTTCTTTGCCTCTCTCTTTCAGTTTCCTTCTTTGCCTCTCTCTTTCAGTTTCCTTCCTTACCTCTCTTTCAGTTTCCTTCTTTGCCTCTCTTTCAGTTTCCTTCCTTACCTCTCTTTCAGTTTCCTTCCTTACCTCTCTTTCAGTTTCCTTCCTTACCTCTCTTTCAGTTTCCTTCCTTACCTCTCTTTCAGTTTCCTTCCTTACCTCTCTTTCAGTTTCCTTCCTTACCTCTCTTTCAGTTTCCTTCCTTACCTCTCTTTCAGTTTCCTTCCTTACCTCTCTTTCAGTTTCCTTCCTTACCTCTCTTTCAGTTTCCTTCCTTACCTCTCTTTCAGTTTCCTTCCTTACCTCTCTTTCAGTTTCCTTCCTTACCTCTCTTTCAGTTTCCTTCCTTACCTCTCTTTCAGTTTCCTTCCTTCCCTTTCTTTCAGTTTCCTTCCTTACCTCTCTTTTCTTTTTTCACACACACACACACACACACACATACTAACAAAAATTCTCAATACATTTTTTTGTGAATTCTTCCATTTCTTTTCATTTTTAATTTAAAAAAAATCTAATTTGAAAAATCGATAGCCATCAAAATGTAATTTGCCCATCATATAGTTTCCGTATTATCAAACATATCAGCTTTCAAAACTAAGAGCGTTCACTTAAATCTCACTTTTGTTTTTATTTGATTTGATATCTGCTTAGTATTTTGTTGTAACTGACTGATGCCCTCACAATAACCATGAAATAGTTAAGGGTGCTCAACTAATAGACCACATGTATGGGAGGGTAAGTAGACATTTTGTCATTGTGTTCAAAGCAATTGACAGGAAGATGGTATCAATTTGAAACAGAGCAGGGATTCTAAATAGGAGGTTGATTTCCTTCCAGTGGTTGCATAAATAGTGTTGGAAATTGCAGAAATATTCAAAAATGTTATTTTAAAGTTAATCATTTAACTGTTTTTTTCATCTTCATTCAAAAATGTACTCTGGTGTTAATTGTAAAATGCCTTGATACTATTCAACAATGATTTTTTTGTTCAAATTTTGCTCTTGTTATGCTCTAGTTATTTATTTCTAAAAAGTAGTGCTTTTTTTTTTTCATAATAAATATAATAAAACAATATAGATTATAAATATGTTGAAACTTTTTTGGTAATTACTTGTTTATATGTTTAAACAGGAAAAGAGGTTGCAAAAGATTTCATTTCATTTAAATGGCCATGAATAAAAAGAATAAACAAAGTTTGAGGAGCCCTGGACTGCACAACTTTATTGAAAGTTACTCTGACAGGACTAAAAGGGCTCCAGCTACTCTATTATTTTACTCATAGCTCGGGGGAGGAGTTGATTTAGGCCATTGGAAAGGGTATTGATGCTAAGTGAATGTAATCTGTTAAAACTCTAACTCATTTCACCAATACCATCTTCTATGCTGGTAACCGTTTTGCCACTCAGGACCTACACTTTTATCTGTAATGTCATAAATTTAAATAGATATATGTAACCATAACCATAAAATAGATCTTTTGGTGATTTTTAAATTTGTATTTTCTGTTAATTTGAAAAATGAAACCATTTTGAGTATATTTTACTGTTGTCTTGAGATGTGAAAATTCATGTGTATCAAAGCGTCTTACTGTGAGATAAATACTGACGTTTTGCCTACTTCAGTATTTTTGATGATGATATTTTTATTTACAGGTTTTCTTCACCATCCAAAAGTAGAGCGTTCCTATAAAAACTTTCATGAGCCAAAATGGCATAAAGCAAAGAAGCAACTAGCATTAAATCATATTTGAAAAGTTTTGAGCGTTCTCATAATTTTGCTATAATTGACAGTACTGTAATGATTTAAAGAAAGTATGACTTTAATTTTTAGAGGGCACATAGGTTTAGGGCAGGATGTATTGATAACCTACAAAGAATTGTATGATAGAAAATTTTGGGAGTCTGAAAACACTAAAAAAAATTCTCTTCATAAATTGATGATAATTGTTTCCACCCTTTATTTCAATGGTAGAAACCTGTATAGTATTAATGTTTGTGTTTTTGTATAAGTGACGTAAAGCAAACTCTCGAAAAGGAGGTACACCTGTATTAGCTGTTCCCAATCTTTGATCTCCATTCAGTTGTTTAGACTATTGGTCTTATTCCTTTTGTTATTAGAACAGTGTTTCAGCTGATTCATTCATTGAGCTTTCTCTGATATACAATTCATTTGGAAGGAAGATGTTTCTTTTTGCTTTTTCTTTTAGATCATGTCATATCCACCAACATGGTAACAACAGAAACAAGAAGAATGAGATCAGTGGTCCAAATGACTCTAGGAATGATAATAAATCCTCTTAAAATCATTCATTTCTTGTCGCTTGCAGCCAGGCCAGTCAGAGGGTTCAGGGAGGGGGGGGTCCTTTCATTTGTATTATTAAGTTTAGTGTAAAAATGTGTCCCCTCTTAAGAGTTTTACATGAGAGGGAATGAAGAAGAAAAAAGAACACTAGCAGTGAAATGGGAAAGTGTGAGAATTATTTCTCAGTAAAAAATCAGTGATTCTGTTCCTTATTTGTTATTGTGTACTACTTTTCTAGCAACACAAATTGATTTTTCTTTCTGTAATAAACAATGGAATTAAAGCTGTTTCTGATGGTAATAAATTCAATGCAAATATGTACCTCACAAACAACTCCCTCTACAAAAATATACCTTGGAAACATTGTAATCAGTACTAACATGAAATGTTATTCAAAAACAACAAATAATGTAAATATACAAAATAAACTGAAGTTGGATGAATTCAGCAGAATAATGCATGTGTGATATAATTGATAAAGGTAATGTAGCTGTGGCAGCCATAGTATGTGGACAAGATTGACACCACAGAATTGGTTACTGCAATTGCACCAAAGAAATTTGAATTTGGACTGAGAAGATGGACAACATGTTGCTTATTCAGATGAGTCATATTTCCAGTTCTTTTTGGCAGACGGTTGAGTTTGTGTATAAAAGAAACCACACAAGATTCTGGATCCAGCCTGTCAGTATGTTGTGCAAGCTGGTGATTGCTCTGTAGTGGTTTGGAATGCGTTCTGTCAGAGTTCGCAAGGGCTACTAAGGAAAGTGCAGTTTCCAGCAAGATGTTGCAACTCTCTATTGTGGGCAAGTGACACAAAACTGGTTCCAGGAATACTTGACTGACTTCCAGCTTGTTCATTGGTATTGGCTCTTGCAAGATTTAAACCCCATTGACTTGGGTATCTGCTGGGGAAGAGGGGGGTAGCATTTGCCAACCCTCACTGGATCGGGCCTTGTCACCAAGGTTGAAGGGGTTTGAAAGTTGGAACCTTATAATCAATAAAGGATTATGGTGCGGTACATTAGTTTCATGTGACCCTAAATTAATATACCATATAGAAAGATGGTATTATTATTCACTGGCAAGTGCTGTCAGTAAGATATATTTTTACCCCAACCCTAGAAACATATCCTTTTGTACTTCCCATCTCCGTAGAAAAGTGGCAGTGGAAGACCATGCCCATTGAGCATGTATGGGACAACTTACAGACCTCCCCAAATTTCATGCAGCCCACCCAATTAACTCAAATCAGAATGTAGCTGAATAGATATACCTCTGCAACAAATCCAGCATCTCATAGATTATATGTGCTACATCACACAGCTGCCATTATGAAGTGAGGAGCTACTCAGTAGCTGTCACTTAATTTTTTGTCACTTCAAATTGAATGCATTTTAATCAATACTAATATCAAATATACTTCAGGAACAACTCCCAATCTGAAAATACCTTATGAAGGTATTGCAGTCAATACAAACATGAAATGTACTTTAAAAAAACTCCTAATGTAATTCTCTTTTGCTCTCATCTGCTTTGACAGGAAGGAAAATCAGATACACCAATGATGATGCTTGAGACATGACAGTCTTGAACGATAACCATGATGCCAATGTGTCAAAAATGGATGAGACATTATTTTCCCAAAATGACTGTTTTTTCTTAGCTGATGAATGATGACACGCACACACATTTCTACGGGCAACTCTCATGACAGGGGACAAACACACAAAATCTTCCACATTCATAATCTGGTTGGTTGTTTTTAATTCTCGCATGTCTTGCCCTATTTCTTTTGCAGGTTCGTGAGAGTTGACAAAAGGATGGTCTTGTTTGCCCTATAACTGTCATTACAAAAGGAAATGATGTTTGATGCTTGATGTAGGTATCGATGAGCCAGACAATTATATGTTCATTCATTCTTCACGATGGAATTTTTTTCGAAACAAAAATCTACTTAGAATTCCTGAGAATATTACTCACTGGTTTAATCGGACTAGTGTCCTCAACTTGGATGTTAATATCTCAACATTTAGGCTACTGTCTCCTGCTGCATTTTTCATTATCCCCTCGCCCATTATTCCTTGGGACAAATGGGTGAGTGAATAATGATGTTGGTCAAGTATATCTAGTAACCCGTCTGGCGGTCAATTCAAGGCTTACATAGTGCCATAAAATCATGTGCTAGTTCAAAGAGGTAGACCAGTGACACCATGATGACAAATTCTAGGAGGAATTACTTGATGCAAGATATTGCCACCCTCTTCCTGGCATGAACAATGAAATAAGAACAACAGACACCTGAAGAAGGTACTGCAGCGGATAAATGACTATACCAACCAAGATGAAGACACTAGTTCAAATAAATTATTCAATATCAAAAATTAACTTCTTTGGTATAAAGTTCTTTCATTTGATCCATCATCCAATCAAATATCTTCACTTCTATGATTTTAATTCTTTTCTTTGATGTGCTGATATTAACATACCTCACCTATCTAGTACTGGTTATTCAATTATACAAGCTCTGTCATTGAAGTAATGAGACTGATAGTGTAAAAACATTTATTTTCAACTTTACGAATCAACTTCATCCCCTTCAAAAAAGTTCCTTTGGGAAGCTACTCACTGACAAATACATTGTTCCAACTCCTTGGGTCAGCGCTGGAGTCTTTAACTAACACTGCCTTCAGTTGGTCCATCACAACCTGTTGAATGTTCTCAACAGTTCCCAAATGGCAACCATGGATTTGAGTTTTGATTTGATAAAAAATAGCCTACATTTCCTCAACCATGTCATAGCAGGTGATGAATCGTGGATTTTTGAGTATGACCTGGGAGCCAAATGTCAATGAAGAATGGCACTAAAGCAACCCTCCAAATACAAAAAAATGATCAAATTGA
>CAUOPZ010000155.1:15000-47833 GCA_963457665.1 Thysanoteuthis rhombus | reverse complement strand
ATTATATACTCATACATATATACATATATATATACTTATATTCTCATACATATATACATATATATATATATATATTACTCATACATATATACAGTATATATATATATATATACTCATACATATATATATATATATATACTCATACATATATACATATTATATAATATATATATACTCATACTATATACATATATATATATATATATACTCATACATATTATACATATATATATATATAGACTCATACATATATACATATATATTATATATATACTCATACATATAAACATATATATATATATATACTCATACATATATACATATATATATATATATATACTCATACATAATACATATATATATATATATACTCATACAATATATAAATATATATATACTCATATATATACTCATACATATATAATATATATATATATACTCATACGTACATACATATATATATATATATACTCATACGTTTATACATATATATATATATACTCATACGTATATATATATATATATATATATATATACACTCATACATATATAAATATATATATATACTCATACGTATATACATATATATATATATACTCATACGTATATATATATATATATACACTCATACATATATAAATATATATATATATACTCATACATATATACATATATATATATATTCATACATATATACATATATATATATACTCATACATATATACATATATATATATACTCATACATATATACATATATATATATATATATATATATACTCAATACATATATACATACATATATATATATATATACTCAAACATATATACATATATATTATATATATACTCATACATATATACATATATATATATATATAATCATACATATATACATATATATATATATTCATACATATATACATATATATATATATAATCATACATATATACATATATATATATATTCATACATATATACATATATATATACTATATATACTCATACATATATACATATATATATATAATTCTAATATACATATATACATATAATACATATACAGTATACTCAACATATACATATATATACTCATACCTATATACATATATATATATAAACTCATACATATATACATTTATTTATATATATCTCATACATATATTACATATATATATATACTCATACATAATACATATAATATATATACTCATACATATATACATAATATATATATACTCATACATATATACATATATATATATATACTCATACATATAACATATTATATATATACTCATACATACTATACATATATATATATATACTCATACATTATATTATATATATATATACTCATACATATATACATATATATATATACTCATACATATATACATATATATATATACTCATACATATATACATATATATATATACTCATACATATATACATATATATATATACTCATACATATATACATATATATATATATACTTATACATATATACATATATATATATTATACATATATACATATATATATATATTTATACATATATACATATATATATATATTTATACATATATACATATATATATATATACTTATACATATATACATATACATAATATATACTTATACATATATACATATACTCATACATTTATACATATGTATATATATACTCATACATATATACATATATATATATACTCATACATATATATATATAAATACTCGTACATATATATATATATACTCATACATATATATATATATACTCATACATATATACATATTTATATATATACTCATACATATATACATATATATATATGTATACTCATAAATTATATATATATATATATACTCATACTTATATACATATATATATATATATACTCATACATATATACATGTAATATATATATACTCATACATATATACATGTATATATATATATACTCATACATATATACATATATATATATATACTCATACATATATACATATATATATATATATATACCCATTCATATATATCATATATATATATATATATACTCATACATATATACATTATATATATATATATATACTCATACATATATACATATATATATATATATATACTCATACATATATACATATATATATATATATATACTCATACATATATACATATATATATATATATATACTCATACATATATACATATATATATATATATATACTCATACATATATACATATATATATATATATACTCATACATATATACATATGTATATATAATATATATATACTCATACATATATACATATATATATATATACTCATACATATATACATATATATATATATACTCATACATATATACATAATAAATATAATATATACTCATACATATATACATATATATATATATACTCATCCATATATACATATATATATATATATATATACTCATACATATATACATATATATATATACTCATACATATATACATATATATATATACTCATACATATATACATATATATATATACTCATACATATATACATATATATATATATTCATACATATATACATATATATATATACTCATACATATATACATATATATATATACTCATACATA
Organism: Thysanoteuthis rhombus; assembly: GCA_963457665.1. Classification (NCBI taxonomy): domain Eukaryota; kingdom Metazoa; phylum Mollusca; class Cephalopoda; order Oegopsida; family Thysanoteuthidae; genus Thysanoteuthis; species Thysanoteuthis major. The sequence goes on along the minus strand of CAUOPZ010000155.1, from coordinate 45,185 downwards.
TATACATATATATATATATAAACTCATACATATATACAATTATATATATACTCATACATATATACATATATATATTACTCATACATATATACATATATATATATATACTCATACATATATACATATATATATATATACTCATACATATATATTATATATATATATACTCATACATATATACATATATATATATACTCATACATATATACATATATATATATACTCATACATATATACATATATATATATACTCATACATATATACATATATATATATACTCATACATATATACATATATATATATATACTTATACATATATACATATATATATATTATACATATATACATATATATATATATTTATACATATTACATATATATATATATTTATACATATATACATATATATATATATACTTATACATATATACATATACATATATATATACTTATACATATATACATATACTCATACATTTATACATATGTATATATATACTCATACATATATACATATATATATATACTCATACATATATATATATAAATACTCGTACATATATATATATATACTCATACATATATATATATATACTCATACATATATACATATTTATTATATACTCATACATATATACATATATATATATGTATATCTCATTAAATATATATATATATATATATACTCATACTTATATACATATATATATATATATACTCATACATATATACATGTATATATATATATACTCATACATATATACATGTATATATATATATACTCATACATATATACATATATATATATATACTCATACATATATACATATATATATATATATATACCCATTCATATATACATATATATATATATATATACTCATACATATATACATATATATATATATATATACTCATACATATATACATATATATATATATATATACTCATACATATATACATATATATATATATATATACTCATACATATATACATATATATATATATATACTCATACATATATACATATATATATATATATATACTCATACATATATACATATATATATATATATACTCATACATATATACATATGTAATATATATATATATACTCATACATATATACATATATATATATATACTCATACATATATACATATATATATATATACTCATACATATATACATATATAAATATTATACTCATACATATATACATATATATATATATACTCATCCATATATACATATATATATATATATATATACTCATACATATATACATATATATATACTCATACATATATACATATATATATATACTCATACATATATACATATATATATATACTCATACATATATACATATATATATATATTCATACATATATACATATATATATATACTCATACATATATACATATATATATATACTCATACATATATACATATTATATATATAACTCATACATATATACAATTATATATATACTCATACATATATACATATATATATATATACTCATACATATATACATATATATATATATACTCATACATATATACATATATATATATATACTCATACATATATACATATATATATATACTCATACATATATACATATATATATAATATACTCATACATATATACATATATATATATATACTCATACATATATACATATATATATATATACTCATACATATATACATATATATATATATACTCATACATATATACATATATATATATATACTCATACATATATACATATATATATTATACTCATACATATATACATATATATATATATACTCATACATATATACATATATATATATATACTCATACATATATACATATATATATATACTCATACATATATACATATATATATATATACTCATACATATATACATATATATATATACTCATACATATATACATATATATATATATACTCATACATATATACATATATATATACTCATACATATATTACATATATATATATACTCATACATATATACATATATATATATACTCATACATATATACATATATATATATACTCATACTTATATACATATATATATATACTCATACATATACATATTTATATATATACTCATACATATATACATATATATATATACTCATACATATATACATATATATATATACTCATACATATATACATATATACTCATACATATATACATATATATATATACTCATACATATATACATATATATATATACTTATACGTATATACATATATATATATATACTTATACGTATATACATATATATATATATACTTATACATATATACATATATATATATATACTTATACATATATACAATATACATATATATATACTTATACATATATACATATATATATATACTCATACATTTATACATATGTATATATATACTCATACAATATACATATATATATATACTCATACATATATATATATAAATACTCGTACATATATATAAATATATATACTCATACATATATATAGATATACTCATACATATATACATATTTATATATATACTCATGCATATATACATATTTATATATATACTTATACATATATACATATATATATATGTATACTCATAAATATATATATATATATATATACTCATACTTATATGCATATATATATATATATATACTCATACATATATACATGTATATATATATATACTCATACATATATACATGTATATATATATATACTCATACATATATACATGTATATATATATATATACTCATACATATATACATGTATATATATATATATACTCATACATATATACATGTATATATATATATACTCATACATATATACATATATATATATATACTCATACATATATACATATATATATATATATACCCATACATATATACATATATATATATATATATACTCATACATATATACATATATATATATATATATACTCATACATATATACATATATATATATATATATATATATACTCATCATATATACATATATATATATATATATACTCATATATATATACAAATATATATATATATATATAATCATACATATATACTATATATATATAAATATAATCATACATATATACATATATATATATATTCATACATATATACATATATATATATATATACTCATACATATATATATATACTCATACATATATACATATATATATATAAACTCATACATATATACATATATATATATAAACTCATACATATATACATATATATATATACTCATACATATATACATATATATATATACTCATACTCATATACATATATATATATACTCGTACATATATACATATATATATATACTCATACATATATACATATATATATACTCATACATGTATACATATATATATATATACTCATATATATATACATATATATATATACTCATACATATATACATATATATATATATACGTCATACATATATACATATATATATATGTACTCATTACGTATATACGTATATATATATATACTCATACGTATATACATATATATATATATACTCATACATATATACATATATATATATATACTCATACATATATACATATATATATATATACTCATACATATATACATATATATATATATACTCATATATACATATATATATATATACTCATACATATATACATATATATATATACTCATACATATATACATATATATATATATACTCATACATATATACATATATATATATACTCATACATATATACATATATATATATACTCATACATATATACATATATATATATACTCATACTTATATACATATATATATATACTCATACATATACATATATATATATACTCATACATATATACATATATATATATATACTCATACATATATACATATATATATATATACACATACATATATACATATACATATATATATACTTATACATATATACATATACTCATGACATTTATACATATGTATATATATACTCATACATATATACATATATATATATACTCATACATATATATATATAAATATTCGTACATATATATATATATACTCATACATATATATATATATACTCATACATATATACATATTTATATATATACTCATACATATATACATATATATATATGTATACTCATAAATATATATATATATATATATACTCATACTTATATATATATATATATATACTCATACTTATATACATATATATATATATATACTCATACATATATACATATATATATATAGATATATATACTCATACATATATACATATATATATATACTCATACATATATACATATATATATATATATATATACTCATACATATATACGTATATATATATATATACTCATACATATATACATATACTCATACATATACATATATATATATATATATATATACTCATACATATATACATATATATATATATATATATATATATATACTCATACATATATACATATATATATATATACTCATACATATATACATATACTCATACATATACATATATATATATATATATATATACTCATACATATATACATATATATATATATATATATACTCATACATATATACATATATATATATATACTCATACATATATACATATATATATATATATATATACTCATACATATATACATATATATATATATATATACTCATACATATATATATATATATATATATATATATATATATACTCAGACATATATACATATATATATATATATATATATATACTCATACATATATACATATATATATATATACTCATACATATATACATATATATATATATACTCATACATATATACATATATATATATATACTCATACATATATACATATATATATATATACTCATACATATATATATATATATATATATATATATACTCATACATATATATATATATATATATATATATACTCATACATATATATATATATATATATATATATACTCATACATACATACATATATATATATATATACTCATACATACATACATATATATATATATATATATACATATATATACTCATACATATATACATATATATATATATTCTCATACATATATACATATATAAATATACTCATACATATATACATATATAAATATACTCATACATATATACATATATACATATATAAATATATATACTCATACATATATCCATATATATATATATATACTCATACATATATCCATATATATATATATATACTCATACATATATACATATATATATATATACTCATACATATATACATATATATAATATATACTCATACATATATACATATATATATATATATATACTCATACATATATACATATATATATATATATACTCATACATATATAAATATATATATATATACTCATACATATATACATATATATATATATACTCATACATATACATATATATATATACTCATACATATATACATATATATATATATATATATATATATATACTCATACATATATACATATATATATATATATATATACTCATATATATATTCATATATATATATATATATATATATATATATATATATACTCATACATATATACATATATATATATATATATATATACTCATACATATATACATATATATATATATATATACTCATACATATATACATATATATATATATATATATATATACTCATACATTTATAGATATATATATATATATATATACTCATACATATATAGATATATATATATATATATATACTCATACATATATACATATATATATATATATATATATATATATATATATACTCATACATATATACATATATATATATATATATATATATATATATACTCATACATATATACATATATATATATATATATATATATATATATATACTCATACATATATACATATATATATATATATATATATATATATATATATATACTCATACATATATACATATATATATATATATATATATATATATATACTCATACATATATACATATATATATATATATACTCATACATATATACATATATATATATATACTCATACATATATACATATATATATATATATATACTCATACATATATACATATATATACATATACCCATACATATATACATATATATATATATATATACTCATACATATATACATATATATATATATATATATACTCATACATATATACATATATATATATATATATACTCATACATATATACATATATATATATACTCATACATATATACATATATATATATATATACTCATACATATATACATATATATATATATATATACTCATACATATATACATATATATATATATATACTCATACATATATACATATATATATATATATACTCATACATATATACATATATATATATATATATATACTCATACATATATATATATATGTATATATATATATACTCATACATATATACATATATATATATATATATATATACTCATACATATATACATAATATATATATATATTCATACATTTATACATATATATATATATATATATATACTCATACATTTATACATATATGTATATATATATATACTCATACATTTATACATATATATATATATATACTCATACATTTATACATATATATATATATATACTCATACATTTATACATATATATATATATATATATATATATACTCATACATTTATACATATATATATATATATATATATACTCATACATTTATACATATATATATATATATATATATACTCATACATTTATACATATATATATTTATATATATATATATACTCATACATTTATACATATATATATATATATACTCATACATTTATACATATATGTATATATATATATATACACTCATACATATATACATATATATATATATATATATATATATATACTCATACATATATACATATATATATATATATATACTCATACATATATACATATATATATATATACTCATACATATATACATATATACATATATATATATATACATATATACATATACTCATACATATATACATATATATATATATATATATACTCATACATATATACATATATATATATATATACTCATACATATATGCATATATATATATATATATATACTCATACATATATACATATATATATATATACTCATACATATATACATATATATATATATATATATATATACTCATACATATATATATATATATATATATACTCATACATATATATATATATATATATATACTCATACATATATACATATATATATATATATATATACTCATACATATATACATATATATATATATATATATACTCATACATATATACATATATATATATATATATATACTCATACATATATACATATATATATATATATATATACTCATACATATATACATATATATATATATATATATATACTCATACATATATACATATATATATATATATATATATACTCATACATATATACATATATATATATATATACCCATACATATATACATATATATATATATATATATATACTCATACATATATACATATATATATATATATATATATACTCATACATATATACATATATATATATATATATATATACTCATACATATATGCATATATATACATATATATATATATATATATATATATACTCATACATATATACATATATATATACATACTCATACATATATACATATATACATATATATATATACTCATACATATATACATATATACATATATATATATACTCATACATATATACATATATACATATATATATACTCATACATATATACATATATACATATATATATATATACTCATACATATATACATATATACATATATATATACTCATACATATATACATATATACATATATATATACTCATACATATATACATATATACATATATATATACTCATACATATATACATATATACATATATATATACTCATACATATATACATATATACATATATATATACTCATACATATATACATATATATATATATATATATATACTCATACATATATACATATATATATGTATATATATATACTCATACATATATACATATATATATATACTCATACATATATACATATATATATATATATATACTCATACATATATACATATATATATATATATATACTCATACATATATACATATATACTCATACATATACTCATACATATATGCATATATACTCATACATATATACATATATATATATATATATACTCATACATATATATATATATATACACTCATACATATATATATATATATACACTCATACATATATACATATATATATACACTCATTCTGAATGTGCACCAATTCCGAATATTCCAAAGAATCGTAAATACCCCCCCCCCGAAATTAACCATAAATCTATAAGGAAAAAAAAAAAGAACCCTCCCCCAAATGCCGAAATCTAAATATCTAAAAGTTAAACTGACCCCATACTCCCCCCCCACTACCTCGACCTAACTTTGACTTGCCATAAAAAACAAACGAATGTAGTGTTGGATATGTCCAGGCTGTATCTATTATCAGTAGTAAATTCTTGCTGGGAGACGGGCACGAATTATTTAGCAAGGAACTATGGAAAAAATTGAAACCTTTTTCAACTACTAAAATGAAGTCCCCAGACTAACGATGCTATTGCAACCTTTTTTATAAACTTAACCCTCTGTGGACTTTATCTAAGTTAAAAACTTAATATATAAGGTAGAGGTATCTTCCAAGTCGTCCCCACCGGAATCCACATCCAACTTTTATTTTATTTTATTTTTTTTCTTTCAACCTTGGTGCTCCGAACATCCACTCTTGTTTTCATACATATATACATATATATATATATACACTCACACATATATACAAATATATATATACACTCATACATATATACATATATATATATACACTTATACATATGTACATATATATATATATATATACACTCATGAATATGTACATATATATATATATATATATATACACTCATGAATATGTACATATATATATATATATATATATATACACTCATACATATGTACATATATATATATATATATATATACACTCATACATATGTACATATATATATATATATATATATATACACTCATACATATGTACATTTATATATATATATATACACTCATACATATGTACATATATATATATATATATATATACATTGATACATGTGTACATATATATATATATATATATATATACATTGATACATATGTACATATATATATATATATACACTCATACATATATACATATATATATATATATACACTCATACATATATACATATATATATATATATACACTCATACATATATACATATATATATATATACACTCATACATATATACATATATATATATATACACTCATACATATATACATATATATATATATACACTCATACATATATACATATATATATATATATACACTCATACATATATATATATATATACACTCATACATATATACATATATATATATATATACACTCATACATATATACATATATATATATATACACTCATACATATATACATATATATATATACACTCATACATATATACATATATATATATATACACTCATACATATATACATATATATATATATACACTCATACATATATACATATATATATATATACACTCATACATATATACATATATATATATATATACACACTCATACATATATACATATATATATATATACACTCATACATATATACATATATATATATATACACTCATACATATATACATATATATATATATACACTCATACATATATACATATATATATATATATATACACTCATACATATATACATATATATATATATACACTCATACATATATACATATATATATATACACTCATACATATATACATATATATATATATACACTCATACATATATACATATACACTCATATATATATACATATATATATATATACACTCATACATATATACATATATATATATATATACACTCATACATATATACATATATATATATATATACACTCATACATATATACATATATATATATATATACACTCATACATATATACATATATATATATATATACACTCATACATATATACATATATATATATATATACACTCATACATATATACATATATATATATATATACACTCATACATATATACATATATATATATATATACACTCATACATATATACATATATATATATATATACACTCATACATATATACATATATATATATATACACTCATACATATATACATATATATTTATATATACACTCATACATATATACATATATATATATATATATACACTCATACATATATACATATATATATATATATATATATATACACTCATACATATATACATATATATATATATACACTCATACATATATACAAATATATATATATATATATACACTCATACATATATACATATATATGTATATATATATATACACTCATACATATATACATATATATGTATATATATATACACTCATACATATATACATATATATGTATATATATATATACACTCATACATATATACATATATATGTATATATATATATACACTCATACATATATACATATATATGTATATATATATATATACACTCATACATATATACATATATATGTATATATATATATACACTCTTACATATATACATATATATGTATATATATATATACACTCATACATATATACATATATATGTATATATATATATACACTCATACATATATACATATATATGTATATATATATATACACTCATACATATATACATATATATATATATATATACACTCATACATATATACATATATACACTCATACATATATATATACACTCATACATATATACATATATACACTTATACATATATACATATATACACTTATACATATATACATATATATATGTAAATATATTTATATGCACTCATACATATATATATATATGTACATTCATATGTATATACATATACATTCATATGTATATAAATATATACCTACATACAACATGTAGGTTATGGTTGAAAATAGTACGAAAATCAAATACCATTAGAAGGCAACCTGATGCAATCTGTTTGTAAGAAAGTCACAGTTAGCTGTTAGGAAATTCATTTGGGAGAAAGGTGTCAGGAAAACATGTTCTTCAATGGAATTATCATCAATGATAAACTAAATTTCTTTGCTCCTGAAATATTTAATATCAGAAATCTATATGATCAATAGTTTTTGCTCAAGCCATTCACATTATTGATTTTAAATTTCTTTGCTCCTGAAATATTTAATATCAGAAATCTATATGATCAATAGTTTTTGCTCAAGCCATTCACATTATTGATTTTATAGCTTCCTATGGAGTCGTTTAAAACACTTCTAAAATTCAATCAGAAAAGAAAAAAATCTCAGATTGTAAATTTACCAAAATTTTTTTTTGTCATGACAACCCATAACAAGTAAATAGAATTCCATCTCATGGTACATTGTTTTTGCATCAATAACAACGAATGGTTCTTGAATTATTAAGAGAATACAAGGATATTTTTCATTCTACCATCTTTTATCAAGTAGGAAAATGATCGTTTCATTCTTAGTATGTTAGAGAGAATCGGTCTCTGACATACGCCATTGAATGATCAGTCTCTAACTGACGACATTGAATGATCAGTCTCTAACAGACACCATTGAATGATCAATCTTTGACAGAAGCCATTGAATGATCAGTCTCGGACAGACACCATTGAATGAACAGTATCTGACAGATGCCATTGAATGATCAGTCTCGGACAGACACCATTGAATGATCAGTCTTTGACTGACACCATTGAATGATCAGTCTCTGACAGACGCCATAGAATGATCAGTTTCTGACAGACACCGTAGAATGAACAGTCTCCGACAGACGCCATTGAATGATCAATCTCTGACAGACACCATTGAATGATCAGTCTCTGACAGATGCCATTGAATGATCAGTCTCTGACAGACACCATTGAATGATTAGCCTCTGATAGAAACCATTGAATAATTAGCCTCTGACAGACACCATTGAATAATTAGCCTATGACAGATTCCATTCAATGACCAGTCTCCAACAGACATGTTTATATAATCATTCTCCAGTTGCCATAACATAACCACCCTCCAATTTTTACCACTACATAACTAGTCTCTAACTTTAACTAACTAGAGTCTAATCTTCGCCCTTGCATAATCAACGTTCACCATTATATAACAAGTCCAGTTTTTACCATTACATAACCAGAGTCAATGTTCACCGTTGCATAACCAGAGGTTAAAATTTGACATTACGTAACCAGTCTCCCACGATTACCATTATGTAACCAGAATCCAACATTTATTACATAACTAGTCTTCAATGCTCACCATTAAAGAACAGTTCCATAATTCTTTTCCTTGTTTCCAAATAAATAGATTTGATATTTGAAAATTGCTTTCTATAAACTAAATAAACTCATATAAATCCCTGTTTGATTATCAAATGTGGACAAGAACAGAATTATGATCAAACTACAGGTCATTGCAAATTGATAGTTTCCTCTGATAATTTGTGCCAACTTCCTTGGCTATTACCACAGTAAAACATTATCAGTATTTACTAAGTGTAACTCAATCTGGCACAAAGTCACATACACAGTTAACAGTTTAGATAAAATTCACTACATTTTGTATAGGAAACTTGCTAACCATTGTATCATGGTGAGACAGCCTGAATTAGTCTGGATATGGTCCCTGTTATGGGCACCCAGTGAGAATTGAACTCCTAATTGAACTTAATAACAGTAATGGGTTGCAAAATTGATTAGGTTACAACAACATAGCAATTAGTATACATCTGTTAGTTTGATTTGAACATTTCCAGCATTTCTTTGATCAAATATTTCATTTACATAAATTCATGGCATCATTACTTAGGCAATAAAGGATATTTTCTTTGACTTCCAATAACCTAGCACCGCCTTTCAGGTAAGTTGTATATCTTATCATGAAAGAGTATCTCCAATTTGAATTCTACAACAGAAATTATTATAAGATTTGAAAAGTGAAGATAATTTTGAAATGAATCAACTGCATCAATCAAAGTATTTCAAATGTAAATGTGTGTGTTTGTATACGCATACAGGTCTTACAGAAAAGTGATAATAATCAATAAAATAATTTTGAGAATTTGGATAACAAATAAAATTATGTATTGCAAACAAAGTGATGAAGCAATTCTTTTCATAAAATGTAAATTTCCATAAATTTTCTTCATTATGACAGCAGAGTGGGATAAGTTATTATGAATTGAACAATCAAATTCATGCAGATATCCTTTACAAAACAGAATAAAATTATTTACCAAACGTGAGGCACAATGTTCTTGTTTTTCATTGGTTTATCAGAATGCCTGCAGAAAATTTGCATTTGCATTTTAAATAGAACAATTGGAAAAAAAAGATCAGAAAACTACTGAAATAAAGTTGTGTCCCAACATCCCACCTATTATCTTAATGATTATAGAATTGAAATGAAAATAACCATTTGTTCACCTTTTCTTTCATATATATATATATATATATATATATATATATATATATATATATATATATAAAGATATAAAATAATATGATATTTATAAAAGGAGAGACAGAGAAAATAAGAAAAGTCAAATAATTATTAGGAGACATTAGATCAGTCTCATTTAATGTAGATAATCATAAGTAGATAATCATAAGCCATTTCAGTGTTTCATGAATATGGCTTTGTGCCAACAAGTAGACTTTTCCTCATCTCTCTCAAAATATATTGGTCGATGCAAAAGTTTCCACTATTTTTGACAAACTAAATTCATTTGTACAAATTTATAGCATCATTATTGAAATATTTTTCATTGGCTTTTGAAGACTGTGTCACTCTCCAATTGGATTATTGTATATTTTTGAATATAAGTTGACCATCAGTCAGGAGATATCCGCTCCTTTTGAATATACCAATCATAACACTTGGTCAGCTGTCACCGAAACATAAATTTCATCTTCAACATATCGATCATTTTTTTTCAGGTTGTAAAAATGAAATTCTCATTAGTGATGATGAATCTACGAGAAAAAATTATTTGAAATGGATATTACACAATATACACTGTATATTACCCATATATCATTTCATACAAAAGGATGTTAATGAATTGAGTTGAAACAACAAGCATTATCACAAGCTAATATGCACTGTGTCTATTAACACTGCATTTATACAGGCAGAAGCATTAGCTACTTTTGATTGACAGTAGTCAAACTGCTGATTTGGGGCCATTTTTCAGAAAGAAACCTGGTCTTATGTTCAAGAATATGTGGTATACATTTCATTAGAAAACAATGACTGTCTTTGATTTGATAAATGATTCAAGAATTTTTTTTCACATCTTCGAATTATTTGAAGTAAAAACCAGACAAGAAGTATCACATGATAAAAAACAAGTGATAATTTGAAGGTGGTAAGTCTGGAGAATATGCTGCAGGTAGAAAAACTTCCCACTCCAGCTTCATGATCCTTTGCTGCTTTGCATCGATGCTGTTATGCAGTAAAATTGCTCACTGTAAAATTGCGCAGATTATCCAGATTCCAGTAATTCCCAATAAAGGGTCCCCATAGGAAAACTTATGTTGAGAATTGAAGGCACTCTTGGATCTTGCCACAATTTTCTTCATTCTAGATTCTAGTGATAATTCCATTTGGGGCCGTGAATATCAGAAACCCTCAACCAAAATTATCACCAAAACTATCTATATAAGTTTTTCAGTTTTTAAGTTGGTCTGACTGGCTATGTTCATAGGTATGTATGTATTACATGTGAAGAATGCACCAATGGAACGGGCAGGTATGCAAATCTAAACTTTTTTCAAAAATCCTCTCCCCACAAATAGATTTTTAGTGGGGGTTCTATTTGCAATGTAAATTTATCCTGAGTTGATTCCTTAATAAGTCTCCAGCTGCATTCACACTTGTTTTTTCAAAAATTCAAACTTTCAGTGATCACTGTCCAACAAAAGGCAAGAGAACTAACCTATTCATTAATCATCCTTTTTTCCTAATTGATCACTTCCAACACGGTATGCTACCATAGGAGATTGATCACGCTACAGTTTCTATTAAGTGACTAACCAGGTCCATCTCGTTTAAGAATTAATTCTATGTCACGCAAGAACAGAAAGATGAGTGTTTAAATGCAGACTGATGTTCCTTTGTAGGAATTGATGTTAAATCCATTTTCCTAGCTTCTGAATTTTTCCTAGGGCTTATAAATGATGCACTGCAGATGACTGTAAAAGCAATGAAAAGCCATCTAAACTAAATGAGAGAGCAATACATAAATTTGAGAATTAATGCTGAAGTAATAAATATAATTCAGTGGAAAATTGTTTTTTTGCAGGAAACTTGTGTGTAAACCAAATGAATAAAAATAAATGTTAAGTACAAATAAGTATCAAAATTATTAATTTTCGACAATTATTTGCCTGCATCTTAATTTTTCTATTACTTTTTATTGCAACTCTACCAAGGTAGAATAAGCTTTCAGAGAGACTCAACACATGGATGGAAACATTTTTTTACTCTGCTTCTCTCACAAACTACGAAAGCTAAGAAGAAGTCAGAATCAAATGTGACTTTGAATCTCACTGAAAACTTTCTCTTTTCTCCGATCAAGCTTTTTACTGACATAGATTAATAGCCTTAAAAGCAACAGACAAATTACGATGAAGGTAAATAGTAGTCAAAAATTGATAATAATGATTTGAAATACTTTATCTAATGAAAAAAAAAAATAACATATCAAAATTGTTTTTGTCAAGTGCTATAATTCAGTCAAAAGTTGACATGACAACTCAATAAGAAAATGAACTGTAGGCAAATTTGAAAGCTTTGTCTAGCAAACTTAGTCACTCATTTTTTCTTCACAACCATTTAGGATATCTGTACACATGTTACAAGATGAAAGATGAATTAATCTAAATGAGTAACAGAAGCTATGAAAGGAAATCACAAAACTTAACAGAATGTGGTATAGTGTTCCATAATATCTGGTATTGTTATCTTGTATTGTAATTCAAAGCAAGTAATGAATTTTGATAACCTTTTCAAGCAATAAAAACAGAGAAAGCACAAATGGTAACAGACTGTAGTAGTGATACAGTTTATGGTTTTGAGAATGGTTATTAACATTTTTCGGATGATTGAACTTCTTGTTTATGCGGTTAACATGATATTTCAGCAGATCCATTTTATGGCCTTCTACAGGGGAACTATCCAATTGTGATGGTGGTATACAGAAAGTTTCCTCTTCTATACTTATAATCTTTATAATGTGAACTCATAGATGGCCTAGCAGGTAACACGCAGATAATGGACTTAGCAAACTAAGTTCAAACTACAGCTGGAACAGTACTTATGCCCTTCGAAAGAGCATGAATACATTTCTCCCCCTAGCTATGTGTAGAATAGCACCAAATCAAGTGTGTGATATCATTTCAGGTACTCTTCGCCTCTAAGTCTAATTCACATATCACAAACAGTCTGAGTAAATAGTTATGAAGTATGTGGAGCCCAAGCATGGATGGCTGAAGCTGTAGCCAGCATAAAGTCACTTCTTACTTTCCAACCTGAAAAGAAGCCAAACATAAAAACACATAATAAGTACATTTTTCACAACAATTTCTTTGTAGAGGGGAAAGAACAAAACCAACAGCTAATTCTCTTGATTCAAAAAGCTCACTAGAATGACAATCATGAAAGATCTGCATGTGACCAGCCATCAAAACTCTCCATCATGGAATGAAGGAATATGATGTTAAACTTAAATGCAGAAACCAAAAAAGAAAGATGCAAAGAGTGACAAGAACATCCCAGATATCACTGGAAATTTCCATGCAAGAATTGGATCAAAAAATATTCTCTGGACCTCTTCACAACAAGAATTGTTGATGATAATACTTGGAAAGGAATAAAACTAATACTGTTGCTATTTTCCAAGGTACAGAGAAACGTTGTAAGACCTACAGATAAATACAATAATCGGCATATTCATCCACTTTACTTTGACTTCAATATTAGTGTTAGTCAAAGAAGGTTATGGTTTGCTTGATCAAAGGACACTTCTCATATTCAGAAAAATGACATGATAAAATGAACTCAACAGGTCACTAGTCATGTGACCAATTAAGTACATATACATCATATATAAGACATGTATAAGTCAACCAAAAGCATTCCAAAGGAGAGAAGATAAAGGAGATAATATTTCATGAACAGTCTTTATGCTAAGGTTTCTGTTTTTGGCATGGGGTGAGGCACTGTAATTTGCATCATTGAAAGGGGTTAGACAATTCAAAATTGAGAAACTGAATACTTTGTTTAACCTTCACTTTTTATTCAACATCCCAAATATAGCAAGGCTCTCAACTAAAACAAAAGCAAACTGAGTTAGGTTTTCCTGCAAGTCAGTTATTTTGCAATGGCTGTCAATCCACGTTTTGTACAGAATTTGATTATATTACTATCATTTAAACTTAGATCCTAATGCTATGTGCTTGATTTGATTGTGGGGATCATCAGCTGTCTTACTATGGACCTGTTTCAGGGACATACACACACATCTGTGGGAAAAATTCAGCAATAATGTTATAAAAGTATGCAAAAGACTGTGTGGATTAATATTCAATGTGACCACTTTTATCAACATTCAATCATTCACTTCTCGCAATCAATTAATCACTTATCTTCTGCAAGAAAAAAATCAATGGGCGCAGAATCTCAAATTCTTGGACAGTATTCTACAAACTCTCACTGTGAGAAAACTTTCTACTAATAAGTTGTGTAAATGAATGTCTTGTAAACTTTTTTGACCAGTATTATAACCGAGTTATCTCTATAGATTCAATCATACTGATGTACATAAACAACACACATCACATATATCTGTACTGTTTAAGATCTTACAAGAATTTAACTTAACAGCTATATTTAGTTACATTAATTTGTACAGCATTGCATTACCTTAGCCATACATCAAAACTCCTTCACTAATCAGAACCAAAGTATTCGAAGTATTGATATATATATATATATATATATATATATATATATATATATATATATATATATATATATATATATATATAAGAAATGGGTATTTATGATCCAAAAGAATGATTATAAATTGTGCTATATTACATAGAAACTCTTATTTGATTTACTGTCATGACACGTTTACATATCCCTCCAACTAGATAACATAAATAAAATAAACAACTAGAGAAAATGGGGCTGCTGCAAGAATTGAACCTGCAAGGGTAGCTACTTCAATGTAGCATTGTTCTTAGCAATCAGCCAAACAAGCCCGAAATACCTGTTTCCAACCCAAATTCTCATTACGACTATTCTCGTTCTATCTGGTTCATTTGAACACGACAGTTATGTATTAGAAAATGGAACCCCTTTATCTTTAATTGTTTATTCTATTTACGTTGTTAAGTTCAAGTGATACACTAACCATGTAACGATGGGAGATCATTTCAAATAAGGGTTTCTATATGATATAACGCAATTTATGATCATACATATATATATATGTTTGTATTGTGGATGTGAAGTGATCTGGCAGAACGTAGATGAGAATGACAATTGCAAGGTGAAGAGAAAAGCTCAAGGGATAAGTGTTACATCTCAATATTTTTTATCATTCCATGTGCATAGTTCGATGCATTTCAACAGGGACTAGCCATCTTTTTCAGAGAAAAAATATTCGTGGCAGTTCACTGAGAAAAAATTTGCTGTTTGCTGAAGAAGAGAATGTTTATATTTCTGTGTTTGGTTATCTAGTAGGAGCGGGGGGGAAGGTGTTTGTATCTGAGAAAATAAGGGCAGCATTTGCTTTGAAATGAGATGGGTCTAGGAGAGGCGGGGTCAGGGGTGTATGTTTCTTGTCTGTGCGTATTTAGTTTGTCTTAGAAAAGGAACGCAGTGAAGGGCTAGAAAGGTCATTTTTCAGAAAGACTGGTTTTTTTTTATTGTATGGAGAGGTGGTGTCTAGCATTTAATAGATAGATGTAAGCATATGTGGGGCAAGGTGGAAGTAGTTATATTGTTTTTATTTAAGATTTTTGGTTATTGGTGGGTGAGACTTTTTCACTTTTCTTAAGGGGGTTGGTCTTCGTGTACTTGTACCGTTTTTCGATTTGATGACAGTTCTTAGCCAACACCTTGTATGTTGGTGTTGTAATGTATTGTACCTATGTGATTCTGTTTTAAAATAAGTATCTTAAAGGTTTGCAATCTGGAAGTGACCATCCCTTTGTGTTATTGCATTGCATTGGGATATAAGGGCTGCTTCGATGCATCTGCGTGTCAAAGAATCATGAGTTTTGTGGATGAGATGGGCTTGGTGAAAGTTCAAGTTGTGATTGTGTATATTCCTTAGTTTGACTAGGGGATATGTCCTTTCATCCAGTCTGAGGGCCCTCTTATGCTGGTGTATTCTTTTCTTGAGAGGTCTCAATGTCTCTCCAATGCGGAATTTGTCTTCGTCCTTACATGGAATTGCAAAGACGCTGGCTTTGGTTGGTGGGATTATGTGTGGAGGTTTTTTTACTAAATCTTGGATGATTGTTCAGGTGTTGGTGGCAATGTGTATTTCCATCTTGCTCAGATGGAGCTGAGATTGATAGTAGTTATGATGGTGGGTAACATGATGCATCTAGTGGTGGTGTTGTCTTTCTATTTGTCCATCCGGTGTTTGTGTTTAAGGATCTTATATGCTTTCCTCCTTGCTTTGGTGAGAATCGAATTCACAACCATTATCAGATTTGGAAGTAAGATAAATACAATAAAAATTAGATGAAGGTAAAAACTAATCCAATTTAATTTTTTTTTTTAAATACAAAAAATGTATAAGCTAAAACTTCTATTATTCCAGACAAAAGGTTATCAAGTTATCAAGAACCCAGTAATATACAGCATTTCAATGGTAAATAGAAACCTTGTCTACATAAGATTATATATTGCAGTGCATTGGAAATAAAGCTTCAATATAAGTTTGAATTTTATCTAGCGTTAAGACTATTGAGTATGATGAGAAAAAAAAAAAGATTAAGGCTCTAGAAGTAAAAGTTTGGAAATCGTAGATGAATAAGTCTATCTTTTGAGGTACGTATTCAGATTTTATGCAAAAAGTTAATCTTGAGTATTTTTTGAGGTATATATACCTAAACTGTAGAATGTGAGAAATGCAATGGAGCAGACAGTTTTATAAGAGACTTTTTAAAGCTAGAAAGAAAACAATGATTTAATAGTGTTTAAATATTCATACCCTCATGGACAGTCCAGTTTGTATATATATGATTCCCTAAAAACAAGTTAGAGTAACAGATTTGGTATTCAATTTAGACTCAAAAACAAGGTTTTACTTAAGCTTAACCTTTAGTATACGGCACAATTCTATGTTGACCTCAAATGGCAAATAGAAAGCAAAGGTATGAAAAGTGAATTGTAACAAAGACCTGTTGTGCCTAATTAAAGCTTATAGATATATTATATCTACAAGAGTTCTAATGTAATACTATGCAGTATTTCAAGTAAGAAAAACATCTCTTTGAAGTGAATGCATTTCAGTACAAAGATAAAACATTTTAATCAGAGATTGACTATGTATTCAAATAACAATTTACATTGAGACCAACAATTATCATCATCATAATGTTCATCGTCATAATATTATTGTCCCCTACAGAAAAAAAGCTCCCAGGAACTCTCATTTACTATGAGTGTTCATCATTGTTATCATTGTTTTCTTTTCTCTAATTGAATAACCTAATTATTCCTAAATATGTTTCAATGAAAATTTGTATGTAGGATTGTAGAGAGATTCTACATGGGGGTTGTGAGCTATAGACAACCTGATCGTTTGTTAGTTCATATTTTATGGGTGAAAATGGAAAAATTTTGACCTTTTGCTGAAATTGGGCAATAATATTGACAAAATCCCAGAAATTGAAAAATATCCAAAACATCTGCATAGGAAAATATCAAGAAAGCTAAAACTAGTCTGACACAAGGTCACATTTTTTCAGGGCATTTATCAAGCTGATGACCAATTACTTATGAGACCATGTCATTATCCTTTTACTATTTCTAGAGAAAAAGAAAACCTAACAATCCACGGTGAATAACTAAAATCACAGCCGCTGGAAACAAGTACAAAGTTCACTTTAGATCAGGCCTGTGAGAGCTCCAGGTGAAGCTCATGAAAGCTTTTCAAAATAGTAAAGCTTTCATGCCCTATAAAATGAAATCAACAAATGATTGGCTGCAAAAAAATTGGGGTTGTTGGAGCATGTCTTCTTTCAACTGACACTCCACTGTTTTTGTGCTTAAGTATTTCTCTTTAATCCTCCAGAATGAAAGAAAAGACATACAACAAAGAAAGTTAATGTTTATTCACTTCCTGACATGGGCCAATTCTATTTGTAGACCCCAATCATGGTTGTCAGATGTAACTGATTTCAGAGTGTGTCTATTTTCAGCCTGGTATATCTGTGACACTAGGGGGCCAGGAGTCCCCTGTGTCCTGAAAATTACTATGGCTGTTACCAAAAAATTACTATGGTTATTACCAGTAATTACTATGGTTATTACAAAAGGAGTTATCTGTGTTAAAAGGGATAATGTGTTTTTCGAGATATTATAGGAAGTTGAATCACCCTTACTTTCTCAATCTAGTGTCTTGTGTCAAGTCCTTGGGTTACAAAAGCCAGATGCTTTTGGAGAAGGTTTTCTTCCCGATTCGATGACCAGATAAGGGCTTAATGTGTTTTTCGAGATACTATAGGAAGTTGAATCACCTGCACTTTCTCAATCTAATATCTTCTGTCAAATCCTGGCTTGCAAAAACAAGTACTTTTACTGAAGTTCTCCTCTTGGTTAGATGGCCAGATATGGGGCCAGTGTCAGGGGTCTTGAAAGAAAGAGTAAAGCTTATGAAAGAAAAGTTATTTGCAGAGTCCTTGAGAGAGGGGGTGACTAATTTATGATCTTGGACGGACTTGCGTCGCCAGATACATGAGGGTCAATATTTGGGATTTTCTGGAAGGACCGAGATAACAGGAAAAAGAAAGAAAGGGAGTCAATTACAAAGAAATACAGTGTTGATACCAAGGGCTTAAATAGGAGGGATTTTCGTAACAGCAGCAGAGTAAAATTGGGTTTGGAGAAGAGAATCGCTGCCAGTCTCTCTCGTGTTAGACGCCGCCCTTAGTAACCGTCAACCGCTGCTACCATTCAGTAGACTACCGTTCGTAACATGAGAGACCAGTCGTCAGTTTGACTTAGATGAAAATTGGCCTCCTCTCTTTTCAACTGCGAATAGGCATTTCCCGTCTCCAGAGATATTGATAATCAATATTCTATATAAAACATTTAAACGAAATTCCAACTTGTTGCCTTCTTTTACTAACCCAGAACCACGGCTGGTTTAGTATAGTTTGTGAGGCCATCACCATAGGTGAAGTCCCACATATCAGATTAAAATCTAAATAAATTGGACATCCAAAAATTGCCTGAATTATGTCTGATTAAGATTCTGATTGATATTTCCCAAAAGCTCTGTATACAAACCATCCATCAGAAAACTATTGTAGTGCCCCCTATACTTTTAGTTAGGAATTAAGTACGAAACTCTTCTTTTAGCTAGATATCAAAAAAGTCACTTCCTCCGACAACCCCTATAAAACCCCTGGACGCACATGGTCCAATGCTCACTAGCTCCAATACCCCTAGCTGGTAAGTGAGTTAACTTGGGGGCTATTCTCAGATGCTGATAGACTCTCGATGAACAGACTATGAAAGACAAAGAACATGGAGTTTTATCCATGCGTGTTTCCCAAAGTGAGGATGGTGGTTGAGATCGGATCGGCCAGTGGGTCGGCGAAACGACAACAATCTTAGGGAGAAAGAAAAAGAGTGGCCGGCCGCAAAGGCTGGGACAAGAGGCATGGCCAGCTAGGAATACTGGCGCAATGAACATTGGACCAGGGAGATGGAAAGAGAGAGAATGGCTGGCTGCAAAGGCCGGGGCTAGAAGTGTAACCAGCTAAGGGTGCTGGAGCTGTTTCGTCTCAAAGTAGAAATTACAATATAAACTAAAATCTTTTTGCAGGAGCACATTAGGATCACAACAACCAGAATTTTCTAGGAGATTGTCTTCATTGTTCAAGTTGCAGAAGTAAAAAATAAATGGTACATTTAATTTTTGTTTTAGTTTCCATTGAGTAAGTGATATATTGTTGATTTGAAAAAAAAACGGGGGGTATTTTGTGAACAAAAATTTCTGATTATGATAGAACAATGAAATTGGCCTTTTATAAATCTTGAGTTCAGTTGTATGATTCATGGAACAAAATAGCAGTTGGGCCCCTATCAGAATGTGCATTCTGCAGCCTTCATTTGAAGCCAGATTTTCACTATTGTAGACTTGTAGCAGCAGGATCCCAATCTTAATGCACCTCCCGATTTGGATCCTACTTCAACTACAGGGTTTCATAATGCAAAATTTTCAAGTTAGATTAAAATTCATGAGAGAAACAATGAATATAGATGTAATAATATTCAAAACTAAAAATGTGATGATATTGTTTGTACTTGATAAAAAAAAAAAAGTTGAACCTTGAAAAGTGACCAATGAAAGTGAATAAATTGATGAACTTTTTTATTTTTATATTTTGATAGGGACCCCATTATCAATTTTTCTTCAAAATTTTTTGTTCATTCCTATCATTAAGAACTCCAGTTAGGTTTGTGAATAAATCCAACTCAGACTTACTGGACTTACCGCAGTTAATAATTATTATATTGACAAATATCAAATGCATATATTTCTACTAAAAAAACATTTAATTCAGTCTGAAAATTTACTCTTGCAGTTTGTGGATAATTTTCTACGATGAATGTGATCCTTATTGTCTGCTTTAGATATTTAAAATATCGGCCATTCTCCTTGAATTGAATAAACCATATATTTTTTGGTATTTTGAGTGGCATAGCAAGTGATTCATAAGCCTAGGTGCTTGGCTTTTTGAAGCCCCCATTCAACATTTAGTTAAATCTAATGAAAAAAAAAATTACAATAAACAGACATGCACTATCTTTTAATTGGTGAAAAACAACCCTAAAAGCTGAATCATCATTTATGTAATTCACCTACGTACAAAATACATCTTTGTCATTGTATGATGTCATTAGAAATGCAGTAGGTGAACTATAATTTAAAAAGATATAGGAAGACATGGAGTGTTTTCAAGTAGCCCTGTCCCCATTTCCACTACGCCTCTCAGGCAGAATTTATTTTTGATTTATATCTTTACTAAATCTTTTTTTGAATAGTACCAAAATGTACCACGTAAATTTAAAAGAAATGCTTCTTTTTACATACAAAGTAGTAAATTTAGAGAATCTTAGTAGCAATCAGAACGGATATTGTAAATTGGCACAAATTCTGACAAAAATTGGCGCATTTTGTTCTTGAGCCATCATTAAATTCTATAGAGAATTAAAAAAGAAATCTATCGGAACATTTAGATATATCTTCGTAACAAACAAAAAAAGATAGAAAATTTTATTAGCGTAGGTAATAAGCATAGATGATAAATATGAGTTTTTTTTTTTTAAAGTCTCAAATTGAAAGCTTATGACTAGATATATACTGAGTTCAAAATGAAATCCCCCATGTCAAATCGACCCAACTTTTGCAATATATTTCTCTATTATTTCTGAGTACTCTGAATAATCACCACTCTACCAGCAGGCAACTCTCTGCACAGCAGAGTCAGGTAATAGACAATCAATACATCTACCTGTTCAACAATCCTGAGAAATACTGTATCAAATACAAGCAGTAAAAGGTCAAATTAAAGGAGACAATATATCAATTCAAAATCCTGACAGCACCCATGTTAAAATTATTGAAATAAATCTTTCTCTACCTAGCTGGTTTCCTCTACAATCCAAAAGTAGAGCATTCCAATAAAAACCTTTCTTAAACCAAAACAGTGTAAATGAAGAAGCAATTACCATTAATTTGTATGGGAAATATTTTTAAGGGTTTCAAGACCCTAAAGTAATGATGATGGTACATTAGACTGAGTAATCAGAGTTCAAGAAGGTGGCAGGTACAGGAAACTGGACTTCCTTGATAATGGCTCATTACAAAACAAAAGCTGAATGCTATATTTGCTTTTTGCCTATTTTCGCAAAAACAAAAAAGTGGCAAATGCACATGCTTGTAAAACATTATGAGAGCATTATCTCTCAATTGAGTTCAATTCTCACTGAATGCTCTACACTTAAGGCTTTGTGTCAGGTAAAGATAAAATAGAGAGGATGAATCAATTAATAAATCTTTCTTTAGGAAGCGTACACATCAGAAGAAACAAAAAAAAACAAAAGCATGACTTACAACATGGAAACCTTAAAACCAGGGGTAGGAGTGTGTCTGACAGACCATGGGGAAGGCATAAGTCCAAAACAAACTTTAATTGGCTAATGATGATGAAAAAAATGACAATACAACAAAAAATATACCAACCAATCTATGTACCTATCAATCTATCTATCCTACTCTCCATGTATATATATGAAGTCAGTCAGTATCCAGCTATTTAATACCAACAGGAAAAAATATAGCCTATTTGAGGCAATGGTGCCTTAGTTCCTTTCAAAGTAATCCCTTTGGAACCTTGCACACCTATCCCAGCGTCACTTCTGCTTCGCAAAACAGTCAGCAAAGAAGTTGTTATCAGCTACCTCATCACATTATTCTTTATCTCATATATGATCTTCGGGAAAAGCTACAACTTGCTGGGAGTTTTGCAGAAAATGTGAAAAATGAATCGTTCAGTCATTGTGAATAGGGAGGTCACACAGAACACAAGCTCACTTGATGGTGTCTCACTGATGAGGTCAACTCTGATTGGTTGCCAAGTCATATCAAGACCACGCAACAAAGTCTTAAGATATTAGAAAGGGCTGGATACTTTCTAGACAAACATCTTGTATCTGTACCTATTCTTTATCAATTCATCGTATAGATTATGATTATCTTTGAAGATTGGCACCATACATACTTTCTACTTCAATTTCCCTCCTTTTGGCCTTGTGCCAAACTAAGATAAAAATGATGATAATGGTGACTACAGCTCTTTCCAACGAGTATAATTATAACTTGGCAAAGCTTTTTCAGTATGACTCAATTCAGAGAAAATGAAAGGAAATTAAAAAGGAGAAAAAATAGATGTAATATTTTGAAATTATTGGCAATTATCAATAATTTCATATGTAT
This sequence comes from Thysanoteuthis rhombus, assembly GCA_963457665.1. Lineage (NCBI taxonomy): Eukaryota > Metazoa > Mollusca > Cephalopoda > Oegopsida > Thysanoteuthidae > Thysanoteuthis > Thysanoteuthis major. Next base: position 18,518 of record CAUOPZ010000155.1, on the reverse strand, counting down.
TTATTGTTCTATATTAGGTAATTAAAGTGAGAGTAGATATTATATTAGGTTCAACTGTTTGATTTGATTTATACCATCAGAATCTTTTTAAAGTTGATCGATGGATGCTGATAAACAAGTTACATTCATAGAAAAAGTATCAGATAGGCTAAAGGATGGAATGAAAGGATGAAAAAATTATGGGTGACAACAGCAAGTATCAGAAGTGTGGAATGATGTTTGGAATGATATAACAATTACTGACATAAAAAATAGAATTGGGGGGGGTGAGTTTGAATTTTATCTAAGGCTGTTTACATTCATTTGTAATAATGCATTTGTGATAAATAGTAGGATAGTTGAAGCTCTCTTAGCCTGATAAGGATATCCATCTGAGACAATATAACTCTGACAGAAAAACACAGTTTAGCACTTGCCATAGCTAGTCCCAAGTGAAGAGGAGGTTATGGTATGGGGCTAGCAACTCCAACCTCTGAAATTACTTGTTACTGACCCTGCAGCTGTGTGCTCAACTGGGAGTTTACAAAAATAATTAAGAAGACATAAACAAAAAAAAATAGCTGTGTGCCTGAAAGTGGATACATGTTGTTCCCAAAGGCATTAGTATGATGTGATTGCACACTATCGGAGTCAAAATTTGAACTCAATTTTGCCGAGTCAATCTTCTGTACCATTAAAAGTTAGGCCACTCTGCATATCCAAAAGTACACAATCATTTGGCATTAAATATAAGAAAACTGAATAATAATCTTGCAGAGGGAACCATTGCAATGATTATCAGATTGAGAAATTAAATCACTAGAGACTAATAGATATAATACGATGTAATAAAAGGATTTGGTTGAACCATCAGAGAATATTGAATTTAGGTTGAACACCATGTTCTCCTACTTCATATTTTTTTCACTGCCCAAAGTATATCAATCATACAGGATACAATACTAACCCAAGTATTTCACAGCCTTTTCAGTTCTCGGACATTGTTCTTCTACTATTTTTTGGTGGTGGTAAAATACAAGAGGCAACATCTTTGGTTTTTTTCTTTTGTATCTTACTACAATCAATTTTTGGTTCTTTCATTTTTCAATGGTGTCAGTATAAACTCAAAGTCCAAGAGTATTTTCCTCTTTTATTTTCTAGGACAGCTTCATGCTATTTATTCACATGGTAAAACCTAGATCTTTTGCACTATTCCCAGTATATCTTTATCCCAAACTTGTCATGCCTATTTTCATATTCCTTGCTGCATTCTTTTAGTTTATAGTCTCACTTCTTTTTATCATAATCCAAAATAATTGGATCTTCTTTTAAAAAACAACGTCAAATAGCAGTTATTCAAATTGAACATGAATTCTGAAGCAAACAACAATATCAATCTGAAATGATTTGGAAAAAAACTTTACGTGTTTATATACATATAAATATAAGTGTACCTGTTAAATGCCTTGAAGCTTGAAATATGGTAAGTCCATTTTCCTGTAAGACAAAAAACCCCAGAAGACTTACATTAGGATGAATGAAAACTGAAATCCAAACTATATATTACTCACAGTGATGGAAATGGGTTCAGGGAACTACGTATATATTGAAGCTGAATTTAGGATTTATTGAACCCGGGCAACTGGGATTTCTGTGACACTGTAAGCCACTGTAGGTCATTTTCTCAAATATGTCCAATTCCAGATCTGTTTTGAAACTATAAAGCCTACACTGAAATTGAAAGTAGGAATATGCTATACACCCACATACCCCACTTCCATTTCCACCACTGATCACTTATATAAGTAATGAAAACAATGAAACAATTACTGGCAATTTTCAACAAATTAAAAATATTGACCAATGATGTATAAATATAACAATATCATAAAATCAACAAAAAACAAAACAATGGATGGAAAAAATGAATAGAGCTATAAAAATTAACAGCTGCTAGTGTAACTGGTTATGACAGCTGCCCTAGTCCTGATGATTACAAATGGGCATTTATTTTTCTTATACAATGAAAATAATTGAAAAAAACCAAAAGAGATGCTTCATTCATGTTCTCCTGATTGACTGGTGTTCCTATGAATCTATAATTTGCTTCAACTGAATACATCATATACTTGGTTGCCCTGTTAGAAAAATATCTTAGGGACAATAAATGCTCATGTTTAGTAAGTAAATAGATTTCCCATATTCTACATCTATTTTGGTTCGAGATGGATTAGTTCATTTTGAGTATCAATGATTTAAGAACAAATAGATAAACAGAAAATAAAATAAAAGAAAACACTCAACTGTTACATCTGACTTGGCAATACGATAGATTTTAAGGAAGATGATCCTGACTATAAGTTTTCACACACTCACTAATTTGATGCAATAAATACTTTACAAATAAAGTGAAATGAGATCATTAATGACAGAAAAACAAAATTTGGATTTAACACTATTATCTATTGATTAGTAGGCAATCATCACAGTATAGTCCTATATTTGTATAATCTAGTTTTCTGGTAAGATTATATAAAACGTACAAACCAAACAGTAGAAAAAAGCAATGCATGAAATGTGAAAAAAAAAATATATCATAAAGAAAATGAAAACATTTAACTTCATAGTTGGAATCAAGGCCAATGTTGAGATTTTATATTTTTAATTTAAATAACACATATGAAGCATATCAAAAGAAAAATTCTATTATTTGACACATTAATACAAGTCCTAACCACCCAAACGAAATCATTCAAAATATCCACAGGTCAATGAAAACAATGAAAAAAGATAATTACACAAAAGAACAAATATTCAACCATACAAGAAATAAATACACAAAAACATTACAAACTTACAAGTTCTACCAAAACAAATTTCGAACACGATAAAGGAGTCATATCCAATAGAGATGCAAAAAACAGAAGCAAGAAAAATACAACTAAAAAAATCATTAAGTATACGCAATCATTCAAACTACAAAAAAAAGAAAGTAAACAAGTATATTCATATAATTAATTTACTGAAATGTATATATATATGTAAAATAATAAAAATATAGACATCGTACATACCTAAATAAATATGCACATATAAAGGAAAAATATATATATATCTATCTATATATTTTGTGAATAAATATATATATTTTTAAAAATATATATATATTTTATAAAATAAAAGTATAAATTTGTATAAAAATATACATTTAAATATATATACATATATGCATATACGAATGAAAAATATATATTTATATATATGAAAATACATAAATATGTATATAAAAACATAAAGATATATATAAACATGGATACTTGAAAACACATACACATATATATATAACTATATATATATACATGCTTACACACAAATATACCTACATAGATACGGATAGACATAGATAAAATATATATTAAAATATATGTATATGTATAACGATATGTATTTAAATATATATGAGTGTATGTATATATATGAATACACACATATATATATATATATATATATATATATATATATATATATATATATATATA
>CAUOPZ010000154.1:25000-27500 GCA_963457665.1 Thysanoteuthis rhombus | reverse complement strand
AACGATGAAAGACTGAAGATGACGACTTTTCAAAATTGGCTTTAGGGTTCAGTTCAGAGAAATTGACATCGCAATTCAGCTAACTACTGTATTTGTTTCGAAAATGATCTAGTTTGCATCAACATGCATCTTTGTAAGCAGTGTGAGAATGATAGTCAAATTGATAATGGGCAATTTGGGGACTCTGATGAGATGTTTGAGTGAAATTACTTTCCAAGACTTGGACATATGTATATTGATCCTCTTGGGCAATGTATTCATTTGATCCGTTGATGATAATCTGTTCTGGCAGCTCCTACTTGGTCTGTAGTTTTACTTTTCGGATATTTGGTAATTTAGCTAATGCTATTACATGTTACAAACAATTTTTCATCAGCTTAACCTTTTCAAATGTCAAAACAAAGATATATAGTTTTTTCCAAAATTATGTATCATCTATATTAGAGAGATACTGGTTGGTTTGTGAATTTAGGTCCAACAAATAATTCTGGTCCATAGAAAAGACATAATGCAGCAGAAAAATTGGAATACATCTTTTTCCACAAATGCTATAACACTGCTTTTTAAGCACAATTGCAGAGAAGAATAACAAGTGACAACTACTTCCAAACATTTCATTTTCAGGTCACATAATTTGACATTTTTATTTTTGACATTATCATAGTTATGTGATAAAAGACAAACCAAAAAAACTTTCAAGAATAAAGGTCCCTGGCAGAAAAAAGTGGAGAGAGAGAGAGAGAGAGAGAGAGAGAGAGAATTCTTAAAGATGTCATATTTTCAGTAATTCAGTACAAAAAACCTATATAATGATAATGTTCTAATCAGTTCAGCAGTTCCTAAGTTCAATATTTTTTGCACATTGATGAATGGCCATTTGCATATAAAACATTAACTATCAGATCGACTGTAAAAATCATTTTTCAATTACTCAGGTTTTGTCAACATTACAGCCAAATTTCAGCTTTGAGTCAAGATTTGAGGAATTTTCCCTATTGTCAACAAATACAACACTTTTGCTTTTAAATGTAAACAATCAGATCAGCCATAATTCACTATCCCCCAGGTAGAATTTCTCCACAATCCTGCATACACAATTTTATAGTAATTTATTAAGGAATAACAAAGTTATCTAATTGAGTTAAGGGAGACAACGACAGACACCCATAACGGGTGATAGTACCGGCAGTTTTTTTCTTGTCAGGGACAAAATTAAGATGAAGGTAAATAGAAATCAAAAACTGAAGATTGTTTACAATACTTTATGTGATAAAAAATGATTAATAAAATAACTGCTTTACTAATATTACTAATGCAGAAACCAAAACAAACATTTAGATGGAAAAACATTACAAATTTTTAAAAAGCATGAAAAAAAAAACTCAAAAAAACAGCTAAAAAGTTTTGATGAAAATGAATGATGTCAACAATTGTTTACAGTACTTTATGTAATAAACTAATTGTTTTAGTAATTAAACTAGTAAAGAAACCAGAATAACTGATTGATGGTATAATACAGTTTCTCCTTAACACAAATACTTAATCCTCAGATGTTACCACATACATCAAAACTGTGTTAATTAAATACAAGTCAACAGTGAAATTGATGATCGATAAAAAGTGACTCGAAAAATAGATTGTCCCTCACTTATTGACTGAAAATAAGATTGTAAGTCGAAATATCGTAACTTGAATGCATCATAGACTTTCTTGTAGCATTGAACGGATTACTGCTGCTTATTTAATTCATTTGTCATTTTTTTTTTAAAATGCTTGTAACTTCAAAACATCATAAGTCATGAAAACTTAGGTTGGGGACTATCTGTATACAAGAATAACTACTCTATAAAGTACATAAGAAAATAATAAATGTGAAATATATGTTTATTGGATGTATTAAAGTGGTTTTTCTTTTCTTTTCAAAGAAAAAAATAAGGGTTATTTAGACAATTTTGTCTGTATTGCTGTCACTTATAAGTCATGCTCTCTCCCAATGTAACCTTAACTTTCCCCATTTTTTTCTCAAATTCCAACTGTCAATTGTTTCATTACTCTTATTCACAGATGGTTAAAGGATGCAATATTTTTCAAAGATGTGACCCATTTAAAAGAAATCGATTGTGTTCATTAACTTCAGAAAATGAGCTCCTAATGAGGTTCATTTTTAACAATCCTTGTTTAATAAAGAGAGCAGATGAGTTCAGTTATTTACTGAGAGGTTTTTAGGTGTGTGATCTTCATGGGAGACCGAAAGAAAAAAAAAAAAAAAAGTCTTTCACTAAAAATTCCAGGCTCCTGTCATCAAAGTTGTCCCAACTATTTTGTTGAGGATCCCACAGAACTGCTTATCAAAATGTTAGTGCTTGATGAAAAAATTCTTCAAATACACTTAGTAAATCTGATCATTTTTTAAAATTTGATGCCTGACAATCTACAAGAATAAATTCAATTCATTTTGACAATGTAAATTGTAGCCACCAGCTTGCTTAATGTTAAACTG
>CAUOPZ010000153.1:7500-25000 GCA_963457665.1 Thysanoteuthis rhombus | reverse complement strand
TTAGTAATTATCTACTATTGAATGTTGAAGTGTAATAATCATAATCTTAAGAGAAAAAAGAGGACGTTGATTTGGTGTTGTCACTTTTAATTGACCTGTGAGAAATATAGAGAACTCTCTCTATGATTGAAGAAGTCTCTCTAGTGAGCAATCCCCACAGTGGTATCGCGAACAAAAGGTTAACCTTCATCAACCATTCTCATTCATGAAATGATAGAAAAAGTAACAGAAATAACAGCGTTAATGGGGCTGGAACGGGCAATAGGGAAGGTTCCTCTCTTGGCAGATGGGGAGCGTAGAGTTAAGTTACCACAGGTTGTCAGCAGAATACCTATGATCAGTATTGTGCCAATGGGGTATCTGATTTACCCCCACCCCCACCCCTAAACCTATGCAGACGGAATAATCAGAGGGAAGACCAAACTAGGAAAGGAAGTAGGAAGTGGATTGAAGAGAACAAACATGTGACATGAAAGTGTCACATCATGACCCTAACTGAAGGAGCAAACAATATCGGCACAAGAACAATGCAAAGGAAAGAGGCCAGAATGTTCAACACCCAGAAGGGAGTGATAATGAACCAAATAAAATAAATACAGTATACGGGAAAGTGTACAGAAGAATAAGTTGACAGCATAAAGAGGGAGGTTAGGCAGGCCTACTGTGGAATTGATAGAAATAATTGCTATGCAAGTGCCATGGAAAAAACAGGACAGAATGTACATTCTTGGATGGAAGAAATAAATAAAGATGCTACAAATGTTTTGGATGGTTAGAATGGTAGCCAGAAAATGGATACAATTGATAATTAGCAAAGTGACATGAATCTTCGAGATGAAAAAAGAGCCATCGTATTGAGGCTGAGAGAGATTTTTGAGGGGTCCCAAATGAAGAATGATTGAATCTCAGAGACAAAAACTGTGCACAGGTAGCAATCGAAGTTATGTAAGTATTTTGAAAAATATACACATGATTGATATTATTGAAGATTGGGATCTTCTACGGGCTGCAGCCATCGTAGTTAGTGGAAGGATTGGTGCAAGGAAGAAAGGAACAAGAAAGAGTATTGAATGAGTCTTGGTGGAAATGCACACATTATTAATAAAGCTGAGAAGGGATTCAAGTAGAATAGAACAATAGCACAAAGGTGAGTGGAAGTATGCAAAATAGTTTGATAAGGACAAATTAAACTGAGTGTATAAGATAAAGACTAAGGGATTCAGAACAGTAATGGAAGAATGAACTGTCGGACACACCACAGAATTCTGAGAAGACATATGGGGAACTAATCATGATGTTAATTCTGAGTGGATAAGAAGGGTTAAAGGCCAACTTGTGGATATCCCCAAGCAGACTGACTAAAAAGATACCCAACTGGAAAACTCCTTGTCCTGACAGTACATGAAGAATTTGGATCAAGAAATTGGGCTCAGTTCTTGAAAGAATAACCCTCCATCTGAACTATTATCTTGAAACTGGAGAAATCCTAGATTGGATGGTTTAGGGGAGAACCATTTTGATCATTATGGACAAGTCTAAAGGACCAGTTGCAGGTGATTATCACCCAATAGTATGTCTGAAACTACTCTGGAAGTTGATGACAGGAGTGCTGGGTAATAAGACATTCCAATGATCTACTTCCTGTGGAGCAGAAAGGATGTAGGAAGAAATCACAGGATCACCTTACTATTGACACAATGCATTGCTTAGATAAATTTTAGAAAAGCATACAATATTGTGCCCTGTTCTTAGATAATGAAGACATAAAAAATGTTTGGAGTGGTTGATAATCTGATTGAATTGATAGTTTCTAGTATGAAGAAATCGGAAACAGACACAGTATGTGGATGACAGTCATCTTGGAATGGTACATTCATGTCAAGGAATATTTCAAGGAGACTCTTTCTCGCCACTATTGTTTGCCCCAGGACTGATACCCTTGACTATGGTATTGGGGAACGAAAAAATGAGACACAACCTTGATAAAACCGGCCTATCTTGGAAAGTGAGGAAGAAATTGTGCAGACTGTGCATTCATAGTGAGGAAATAGGCATGCAATTTTGGATTGACAGGTGTAAAGTATGCACCATGGAAGGCTGGTTTCATCTAAAGGAATTCATTTCCAGTCGAAAGGATTGTTGAACCATTAGATGCAGGATACAAGTACCTGGGTATTCTTGATCTTGATCAGATTTGGAGCAAGATGATAGAAAGAGTCATGGTACAATATATGAAGAAGTGAAGCTCCTGCATAAATCATAGCCCAGTGGATGGAACTTGATCAGTGCTATAAATGCATGGGCTGTTGCTATGATTTGATACAGCTCAGCAATCATGGAACTGTGGCTGAGACCAGAATAGAATAACGAGGGAACTGATTTGTCATTATAATGTGCAAACATTACTTGGTTATATAGCAGACAAAGGAATGGAAGGAAAGGCTTGATTAGTGTTGTGGAATGTACTGAAGTAGAGCAAAGGACTCTTGATTTGTATTTAGCTGAGAATAAGGAGGTTCTTGCATATGTTGCTAAAGAAAATGGCCTTGAGGGGGAGAGTATTGAGAGAAGGAAGGAGTATAAGAAAAGGATTGAGGAAGAGAAGATGGCATTATATGGTCAGGTTGAAAGAGACACACAGGAAATAAAAAAAGATGACTCTTAGACTTGTCTGTCACAGGGAGATCTGACAAGAGAAATCAAGAGCTTGATCATCACTGCTCAGAACCAGGTACTGAATTCAAACTCTGTAGAAGATACACCATCCATCATCAAGGAGACACCCAATGTGTGCAGCACAATGAAAGTGTTACCTATATTATCAGTGCATGCAAAATGCTTGCTCAGAGAGAGCATAAGTGCAGACATGTTCTGTCAGAACCTGCACTGGAACTTGTGCCAAAAATATGGATTCAGTATAAAGGAGAGGTGGTAGCTGTATCAGCTGGAATGTGTGGTGGAGAGTGAAAAGGTCAAAATCTTGTAGAAATTCAACATCCAAACAGATAGAGTCATTGAGCATAGGAGGTGAGATATTGTACTGGTGAGAGAGGACACCAATGAATGCCTCATTGTGGATGTTGCCATTCCAGGCGACCACAATATAGAAAGCAAGGAATATGAAAAGATTGATAAATATTTGGAATTGAAGGTGTAACTTCAAAAATTGTGGCAAAAATGAACAACTGTTAATCCGGTTGTTAATGGGGCGTTCGGTTCCATTCAAAATTTTTTTAGAAAATACGTTGGTAAATTTGGAATTGAATGCAATCTACCATTGGTACAGAAGTCTGCATTTCTAGGCAGAGCTAATGTCTTAAAAGAAGCTCTCTCTATCTGAAGTAAAAAAGACCTGATTGAATATCACTAAATTTACCATCAGTGTTTTTCACTAAGCAAAAAGATAATAATTACAGAAGTGGAATTTTGACTAAATAAAACTTATTTCAGAACTAATCATAATTTGATGCAGGCTGATATAAGACAAGACAGAATACCTATGGCAAGAGAATCTGAATCATTTAATTAGGAACAGGAGACAATAATTGCTTACATGAACACTCCTTGGTAGTGTAGAAAAAAATCTTTTAAAGATGGGGAATTTTCAGAGGTGATTCTACCAATTGTAGATTCAATTTTCTAACTATTTAGTAAAAAAGATTTCTCAGTCTAATTGAATCAAAACCTAAATCTGCAGGGCAATAGAATATTCTATCTATCAAAAGATATGACCTCCTGCATACACCAGGCATCACATGATTCATCTGTCCAATCAGTATGCCAGTGCATAATAAGAACTGATAGAGCTCTACAGGTGAGACTCATCATTGTCAGCTTCTTAGTGTCTTTTGTTGGACATAGAGTTTCCCAAAGACTCATCAGATCTCCCTATCATGGGTGCCACAAAGCCAATACTTTCTGAACTTGTGTAGTTAGCCTCGCCATTTCGTTTTTTGCATGACAAGGTTTTATGTATGATCTATGGGGATCCAGTGCAATTTGTGATGTCTGCCATTCTGGAACATGATAAGCCCATTGCCAGTTCAGTTTTCTAATAGTTCCTATGATATCTATGATTCCTGTTCTTTCTCTAATATACTGTAATGTCCTGTGATCTCTCTCCATGTGATATTGAGCATGATTCTCTCCTGTGCTTGTTGCATGCAGTTTGTTAGATATAACTCAGTTTGGTGCAATTTTTACTGAAAACATAATATGTTCTAATTATGAATGATATACTCCATAATTATTGTTTTCTTTGTTCATCTTGATTATTGAAAACAAAAATTCATTATATCGTATTTATTTGATTCCATCCCCTCAACCAATATTACACCACGGCATGCACCCACATTAAAAATAAATAAAATCTAAAAAAACAAAAATCCCAGAAAACACAGCACCAATTTCCCCATTCTTTCAGTTTATACGTTGAATGAACTTACACATTATAAACTGAACCGTGGATATCAATTCGTCAAATATGTTGAAATTTACTTTCAACTGTCAAATGCATAGAATCATGTAACAGTTTCTGTAAATGTATCAAATGAAAAGAAAAATACATTAAGAGAATGTAGGTAACTGAACAATGGACATCCCTAACAAATGGCAACTGAGAAAGTGTTATTCATTTTAAAACACTGAATATATGAGCTGGTTTGTTTGTAATTGGAGTTCTTTCTCTCTAAAAACTTAGAATTTGGTTGGTGAAATATCAGCATTGGTGTGACTAGATTGGTGTGTATTGATTGTACATATGAGGTTAAAATGCCATTAAAGTATCATTTTATTGGATAGATTTAGCTTTACTTTCTATATAATAGTTATGTTGTAGCCTTACATGATCCATTTTATGAGATATCATACATAACCACCTTTTTATCCCAGACAAGTGAACATATGTGCATCAGCTCTCATTTGTTTTCTTTTCCAGAATACTAAATTCACAGGAAGTATAGATGAAAAATTATGTTACACATGTTAAAATTAATTTTCTGTTTAAATCTTTAAACATTTGACTTTCGAAATCAAAAAGCTACATTTGTATAGAAAGCAGCTTTGAGTTATGTCCAAGTGATTTGTCTGAAAGTTTTCTCTCCAAGTCCTCAGAGTTTTCATTATCAGTTCTTAATGTGCTTAATACTAATAAAAAATATACAAATGACTTTTAGATCAGGGTTATTGGAATAAAAGAAGATACTGAAACATGGGAATAGCACACCTGCATTTTGCCTCACTGATAAAGTACTCAGTGAATAGTACACCGAGATGTACATTTTACTATGTACTTTACAAGAAATTTCATTTCTTTTCAATAAATAAAATAAAATATAAAAAGTAATTTATTCAAAAGCTTTGATCAATGTGTTGATACATCTAGCTTGAATCAGTTGGCCATCCTGAATGCAGACAGACAAAATTATCCTAGAACAGATAAAATCTAAGATGAAAGAATTGAAACAATATTTGAAAATCCTCTAAGGTTTACCTTGTTGATGTGGATAGTCAACGCCGCCAATTGAACAACACATGAAAACCATTTTATTCTCAGTTAAAGTACCAGTTTTGTCAGAGAATAAAAATTCCACTTGACCAAGATCTTCAGCGATGTTTAATGCTCGACATTCAAATGGCTTCTCTGTTGATTCATGGTACATTTGCAAATCTTGGTTGATAAAGAAAACATGGCCAAGCTTCACTATTTCAACAGAAACGTAAAGAGGCAAAGGTATGACAGCCTAAAATTAGAATGAAAAAATGAACAATTAAGGCTTGGCATTAATCAAATTACACCATTTAGCTACCAACATGTGATAATGCAGATAGGTACAATCATAGAACTAAAATGCATAAGTAGTTCAGTTGTTTTCATGCATAGGCTCTCTTATATTACACGTAGTGCAAACTTGAACCTAAACACAAAAAATGGAAAATCGCATAATAAAGTAAACATATAGAGATAAATGAATACATTTTCCAATATAATTCTGAACCTGGGAATTCACAAAAATAGCATCTATCAAAATACAAATGCATCTCGACTATCCCAAGACAAAAATGGCAATAAAATGTTTTTTGAAATTATTGATAAATTCCTCTTTTGAATGATACACATATATATATATTCTACTCTGAAATGTCTTGATCTGTAATTCATCCCAAAATTGGATTCTCAGATTTTTCGATGCTTTTTTTTCCATTTTTTTTACTGTTTTTGTCCTAAAATAGAGTCAAGATGCATTTGTATATTAGTAGTAACTACTTTTGTGAATTCCCTGTTTCAGAACTGTATGGGAAAATGTATTTACTTGTCACTGTATATTGTTTTTTTCATGTATCTGGGTTTGAGTTTGCACTAGGTGTGATATAAGGTTAAAATGAACCTCAGCAGACATTGTTAGAAATGATTTTTCTGAATTCTTTGGGTCACAATTATATGGTAAAATATGTTCATTTGTTTCTGTATGTTTTTACTTAACAAGTTGTGCGGATTTCCTATCTTTTCAGAGTCCAGGTTCAGAATCACACTAGGTGTCATATAAGGTAAAAAATGAACCCCATGGGACATCAATTCAGCTGGGAGAAGAGGCAAGATCATCAAAGAGACACTTCAAGGAATAAGAAAAAAAAGGGTGGTGTGAAAAAAATCCAGGAGCCGACTTGAATTTACTTTTTCGGTTCCAATACTATACTTAGATTTTTACTATCGTCTCTCTTTGATTTATATTTCTGCAGTCATTGACATCATGGGGGCCAACATGTTTCCAGTGGTAGACAGACATAATCTACACAAAGAATGTTGTATGCACCCTAAAGTAGAGAAGACAAGATTATCATCTTGCATCTTACCTTTTTTTCTTCCAGTTTGATACTGGGTGACCATCTAGTCAAAATTCTATTTTTAAGAAGTCAATATGCTCTGTGTTCAGTTTTTGACAAGAATTACTAAGATGCATAAAATTACTCTATTTTGTTAGAGGCAAGTAAATACATAATGTCTATCAAGAGAAAAAGACTAGAAAAAGATATTTATAAAAAGAAAAAGAATATCTGCACACAAATCATAAGCAATCATAGGTTTAAAAAAATAAAGCTCAGTTAATTCGAATCCATAATTAAATGAACATCTACATTAAGTGAGGATGAAGAAGAAGAGAAATTAGACAAGAAAAGATCTTACTAGCCCCTCAAGTTATCTAATCAACAAAACAGGCATAAATTATGAGAAATTAGTTCATTGCTTTTACTTCTTTCTAATCCAAGTAGTAATCACATTAACTATCTAGAAATAATGTTGTCATACAATTGGGAGAAAAACTACTGAATGAATCGAGCAATAATTATTTTCTGCTTATCATAAATTATTTTAAAGCATAAACAATTACTACTATTAATATTCTAAATATCAATTACAATAAATATAATCAAATATAAACTAAAAGTGATTGTGCTCATAGAAGACTTTGATATCCTAATTTTCAGTCCACCTTTGTTTATTTGCTAAAAATCATCCCTCGGAAAAATGTTTTGACTGATGGCTGGTCAACCTTGAAGTAAGAATATCAATATGAAAATTTGGTCAAACAATATTCACATTACCTGGAAAATGATTATGTACTTGACAAACTCAATCATACCACGCATAAGTAAATAGTATTGTTTCCGATTTCCATATGGAATGAATGGCACATTCTCAGGATCCTTATATGTATTAAGCCAGATAACACTAGCTGAAAAACAAAATTGTTTTAACACAAGCATTTTATCAGAAAAGTAAAAAAAAAATATATATATATATATATATATATATATATGTATTTTTTTAAATATATTTTATATATATATATATATATTATCATAGTATGTAGTTTCATTCCAAGAAATTCTAAATTTTGAAATAAAAATATTTTTATAAATCCTATTAATCGTAATTCACTCATCTCTATCACAAACTGAAAATTTTTATCAATCAAAATTGCAACAAGATAACTAAAACATAAAAAGATAATTCCGCAAAAAAATAAACAAACAATACTAAGGTAAATCAAAGACAAAACAGGAGTAGATCAGTGAAAAGTTTTTTCATTCTTTCAGAATATATTTTTTTTGATTCAGTTTGTGTGAATCTTTCATAGTATGTAGATTTGAACTAGGTTGATCTTCAGCACTTGAGGTGGAATAGGTGAGTGTTTGTGTGGGATATGATATGATTATGGTTGCCCGGTGAGTAGGTAGGGCCTGTGTTGTTTATCCTATCAGTCCAGGGGCAAAAGTCACAAAGTATCAGTCTGTGAGATTTTGAATGTAGGGAAAGAATGTTTACTGAGAATACTTTGCTACTAGGGTCAGTTAACATGGACCATCAGGTGTTTCCAGTTTTTCCACTGGGTAAATTTTTTTAATGAGTAAACCAATGTGACCATAACAAAATCAAATAACATTTTTTGTATCAGCTGTTTATAAACCATATCTGTGATTACAATAAAGACTTCAGCAGCAGTATGAATTGTGAGTTCGTCTTATTTATTGTATATTTCATACATTTCAACTGCAACTTTGTTTCATTTGTGATACTTTTTAAAACACTCATTGCAACACAACCCACCTCTGCATTGAATGACTAACAGATTATCTTGCTAATGGATCATCAATACTGGGTCTGCCAACCCTTTTGTACAGTTCATCATACCTGCCAATAATTCCTTCTGTTACTGATATGATGAACTTCAAATGAATCAAAGGAGTCCCCTGGAAGTTTTAATTCATCTTGTATACAATATGGGTATTCGTTAGGGTTCCATCAAACAGGTGAAACATAACCTTTCTCCAACATTTTTTACTTCTCAGCTCACAAACATATGGATCCGTCATCTGATCTGATTCATACCAGCATTAACAATAACAATATTGGGGAACTTTCTTCTTTACTTTCTTGTAATTTTCTTTGACTAGGATTTGCCATATTGAAAGATAAAAATGTAGTTTCTACACAGAAGATGAAAAGAAGTCTAATGGCTAGTTGGAGGAATGGAGCAAAGTCATTGGAAGGAAACGATGCGAAAGACCAGCTAAGTACAAACCAGGAGGCAAATACAAAAACAAAACTTCTTTGTCTTCACACCTTACATTATGATGCTTCATATTTTTTCACCTGACATTTTTTGTACTTTCAATCTGTTGGTCAATGTTGTTCCCATTTGATACTCTGTGTGTGACAGATGTTGAGTACGCCATGCAATTTAGAAGATAAGTGCTTCTATCTTGTAAATGATAAGAGATACTACTAACCAAAAGTGAGGACATGCTCTCTCAACTACACAATGAATGTAAACAAGAATTTTTCACTATTACCTAGTTGAGTTTTAGCACTTGGTGAATATTCCCAAAAATTGTTTTTACTTATTTTTTCGATGCACTAATGTTTGACAAAAAACAAACATTCAGAAAGTCTTTATTTGTTACCGAAATACACAAAAAATATAGTAATCCTTGCTTATATGAATGTAAAATAACATTGTTCATATGGTGCATTTAGGTACTGTACTTTACATCTGTATAAGCAAGGATTACCTACTTTAGAAAAACTACCATGATTGAGTAATAACTAAAAAACGTTACACTGGCTGCATACATGATAAATCTAAAACTGATTGGCTTGGTAAAAACCCTATGGTAATAGGCTTCAAAATGCATGACAAATAGGTTGGGGCAGGTTAGGTAGTTTTTAAAAAATCCAAATGAATCTTCAATACATGTTATCAAATGGTAAGAACCATACTTTTATATCTTTAATATATTCTGAGATATTGATGCAGTTTTGTGACCAATACACTTGATAAGCATGACCTTACATATGTTGCAATAAAAAATAACCATCAATCTTTTTAGTTTCTTTTTTGATAATGAAAAATCACTATGAAATTTTTCCAAAAAGACAAACAAGCTAGTTATTGATGAATGACAATCTTTGACTAATGACACCTCAAAGATATTATGCAACTAATTCAGCAAAAATATCAAATGTTAGCAGACTATATTAACAATGTATTCCTCGTAGTCATTCGTTCCCTTCATTCAAACTCCCAAGAGATAACAATCCACGTTGAGAAATATACAGAGCAGATATGGATAGTAAATGAACAAGATGAGATTTGGATAAAAAGTAGTATTTCAGGTCTCCTACTAGTTGTTTAGTTCAGATGGTAAGCATGGCATTACATAAAGACGACCTCCAGTTCGATTCCTGCAGCAGTCCATTTCTTCAATTGTTTTCCCTATTTATGCTATCAAGGTTGACTAGCATATTCTCTGTGTAAAAATGGGGTGTTGGTTCAAATAGAGTTTCAAACAAAAATAATGCATTTATAATCACTCTATCGGAGTACACATCCATTTCTTTATAATGTAAGTGAATGAACAGGACAAGAGAATAAAGCTGTTATTCTGACTTCCAACTTTCCAGAAAATGAAAATAATGCATTAATGTATAAATATATATTTGTGTGTGTGTGTGTGTGTAGAAAGCTTTACAGAGGGTTTTATGCTTCACACCGAATTAGATATAGTACTATATCATAAGTGTTCCATATTGAAATGGGCAAAATAATGAGATGCATATGATAAAAATATACAATAATTTACCGGCAATGCAAAACTACACTGCCAATATCATATTATCCTTCGAATCTAATCTAGAAATTTACACCATAGTATGGTTATGGTCCTTAGTGAATAATATATTAATAAAAAAGGCAACAAATTACTTTGATTTGTATTGTTTTTAAAAATATGAAAAAAAACTTCAAAGAAAGAAAAAAAGAATTTCCAATGATAAATTTCCTATCTGAAAATGTGTTTCTTTTAAAATTTACATATGCAAATATGTTTTCAACTTGCTAGTATCAGCTTCTATAGTTGAATGCTTCAAAAAATGATATGCTGTTATCAGTCAATTTTCAAATGTTATTTTGGAAATAATCAAGTTTGTAAACAGAAAAACTGATGCAAATGTTTCAAGCATTAGAAAGAATCTTAACATAACATTGTTAAATAACAGGCAATAATGATATGTTCTTGACAAAAGTTAAATAGTCATCACTGAACATAATCATGAGCCGCCCCTTGATTCGGAGTAGGTGTTGGAATAAGAATTGGATTAAAAAGTTGACAGATTTTACTTTTGAAACATATTGTCATTTCAGGAAACTTTACATTGAACTCTCAAGTAGGATTGCCAAATGCTTTTTGCTACAGAAAACCAAATTTGTATGCTTTTGATTCCAAATTAAGTAGTTTCAATATCAAAATAATCAAGTGACTTAAAATCTATCATTAGACAAAGCTTGCAGGGAAGATAGATTAAAATACATATTCTATATTTATTGTATTTGATGAAATATTGTAAATTGTTATTCATGAATATTTAACACAAAAATGGAAGTTTCATATTGACTGGAAGTTCAGCTTAAGTGATACTTTTAATTGGATATATATTCATTAGATGAAACAGTGTAGATTATGATTAATACTTTTTTGCTACTATTTACCATCACCTCATTTTGTGCTGCTTCTTATCTCAACTAAACTCAGGTCAGTTGGCAGAGAGAGTGGAGAAATTAGATCCTATCTGCTTTTATCAGCTGACTCCACAGGATGCTGAAGAAAAACTGTTTAATTGCATAGTGATAAGGAAATTAGATCCTATCTGCTTTTTTCAGCTGATTCCACAGGATGCTGAAGAAAAACTGTTTAATTGCATAGTGATAGGGAAATTAGATCCTATCTGCTTTTTTCAGCTGACTCCACAGGATGCTGATGAAAAACAGCTTAATTGCTGAGTGATGGGATAATTAGATCCTATCTGCTTTTTTCAGCTGATTCCACAGGATGCTGAAAAAAAAAGTGCTTAGTTGCACAGTGATGGGGAGATTAGATCCTATCTGCTTTTATCAGCTGACTCCACAGGATGCTGAAGAAAAACTGTTTAATTGCATAGTGATAGGGAAATTAGATCCTATCTGCTTTTTCAGCTGAATCCACAGGATGCTGATGAAAAACTGCTCAATTACTGAGTGATGGGATAATTAGATCCTATCTGCTTTTTTCAGCTGACTCCACAGGATGCTGAAGAAAAACTGCTTAATTGCACAGTGATGGGGAGATTAGATCCTATCTGCTTTTTTCAGCTGATTCCACAGGATGCTGAAAAAAAAAGTGCTTAGTTGCACAGTGATGGGGAGATTAGATCCTATCTGCTTTTATCAGCTGACTCCACAGGATGCTGAAGAAAAACTGTTTAATTGCATAGTGATAGGGAAATTAAATCCTATCTGCTTTTTCAGCTGAATCCACAGGATGCTGATGAAAAACTGCTCAATTACTGAGTGATGGGATAATTAGATCCTATCTGCTTTTTTCAGCTGACTCCACAGGATGCTGAAGAAAAACTGCTTAATTGCACAGTGATGGGGAGATTAGATCCTATCTGCTTTTTTCAGCTGATTCCACAGGATGCTGAAAAAAAAAGTGCTTAGTTGCACAGTGATGGGGAGATTAGATCCTATCTGCTTTTATCAGCTGACTCCACAGGATGCTGAAGAAAAACTGTTTAATTGCATAGTGATAGGGAAATTAGATCCTATCTGCTTTTTCAGCTGAATCCACAGGATGCTGAAGAAAAACTGTTTAATTGCATAGTGATAGGGAAATTAGATCCTATCTGCTTTTTTCAGCTGACTCCACAGGATGCTGAAGAAAAACTGTTTAATTGCATAGTGATAGGGAAATTAAATCCTATCTGCTTTTTTCAGCTGATTCCACAGGATGCTGAAGAAAAACTGCTTAATTGCTGAGTGAGGGGGGAATTAGATCCTATCTGTTTTTTTCAGCTGACTTCACAGGATGCTGAAAAAAACCTGCTTAATTGCTGAGTGAGTGGGAAAAGTGAATATTATCTTATTCTCATCTATCAACTTCATTTTTTTTTTCACAGCAATTCATCTGTAAGTATATTCAGGTAGCAGATCATAGAATGATTTTTCATTTTTTAAATATCAGTAACTTGGATCAAATGCCTTGAATTTTATAGTTGAAAACTCAATTCCCAACAGTATATACTTTGAAACAGTTTATTTGAGTGAATAAATTTTCATTTAAAAAAATATGAAAGTGACATTTCTTTTCTTGAAAGTGTTCATAAAATGTCAGTAGCCGTAGCATTCGTTGTCTTTAAAAAGGTCTCCAATTCAGTGGGAATTCCTAAAGTCATTGACGCAATAATACAACAAGGTGTATAAGTTAGAGCACAGCAACATATCTACAGACACAGCAGTTCCTACATCAGCTACATAAAGACTAGAAAAAGGAGTGAGACAATCTGATATTAGCTCACCCAAACTCTTTTCAGCCTACCTTGATATGATTTCCTGAAACCCAGAATTTGAAAATGCTGAGCTGGAGAGAGTACACTATTACATCTACTGAGGACAGCAATTTACCATGAAGAAGAAATAAAGCAAAGAATCACCCTAGGTTGGCAAGCTTTTGGTTGAGCAACCTCGATTATCAAGAAAAAGAAAATCCCACTAGTCCTAAAAAGGAGGATAAACAACCAATGTATCCTGTCAATAAACACCTATGGAGCAGACACATGAAACCCAACCAAAAGATCAACCCTGAGAAACATGCAACGTGCACATGGAGAGATCATAAGACAGCACAGGATATCAGAGAAAAGACAGAATTCGAAAATATCAATTCGAAAACTGTCAGAAAGCTCAAACGGCAATAGGCTGGACATGTAACTATTTCAGACAACTGCTGGACAACGTGGATCCTCAGAGATTGTACACAAAAATGTGGCTGGCAGAAAGTAAGATGGCGTGATGAACTAGATAAATTCAGAAAGTACTGGCTCTGCAATGCCCATGACAGAGGAAACAGGCAATTCTTAGGAAGGTCTATATCCAATGACGGAAGGCTGATGATGATGATGATGAAGATGATGATGATGGTGGTGAATCCAAGAAAAAAGGTTTTCAATGGTCACTAGATGAAAACAAATGTTGATTCTTTTGATAAAAAGCAAAAGAAAAGTTCTCACACTGCTGCACTCAGTAGTGAATGTTCTTGTGGAGGCTATTGGAATACTGATTATTATGCTAAAGGGGAATTGTTTTTAATGGTCTAAGAGAAATGTATTTTCCTATACTATTCAGTCATTAATTACAGGTTAAGCAGCAGCAGTTGCGTTCCCCAACCCAGCGGGGTCAACAGTGGCAATCAGCATTAAGTATATTGTCATCAGACACGATACCCATAGCCGAACTCATCTTTAAATTCATTAATTATCAAGCAAACCTAGACAATGAAGAATTAAACTGTGGTTCATTCCAATCATATTTATTGTTTTTACTTTACTTTTTCCCAGTGAAACTCTTCATTGACTATTTTAATGACTGTAAAGTACTTGCTAAGTACTTGATAATAAGTCTCAACATTTAAAATCTGCACAAACAATTTAACTACAGCTTCTCTTGTGCAGACTTCTTTATGCATTTATGCCAATCTTGGACAAGCTAAAAGAATTCTTTTCAGACTTAGCAGAAAAAACGCAAGAACAAATTTTTGATCAGGTCAATATATATAAATCTGGATGATCAATATTTTAAGGAGAAAATATGCCATTAGTGGTTATTTAAAAGATTGTGTGGACTAATCTATCTATTTTGAATGAAGGTAGTAGATTTCAGCTAATATGGTAGTTAATTTTAAAAGAAATGCTATATTTTTGACAGCTTAATTAACCAATAGACAGCAACTTCTGGTGTAAAAATGAAACAGTTTTTGACACTGTCTCAAAAATCGCAGCTTCTTGACTAACAATCTATTTCAAACTTACTAAATATTTCAGAAGAATACAACCAAACTTGTATCAGCAGAGCAGAAGGCTCATTGCTTTCTGTTTTTTAGGAATTTTGAAAGTAGATATGTTTAGAGTATGTAAGGCATGTGATCCAATGAAGAGTAAAAATAGTTGACATGGCATTTTCTATCATTCTCTATTATACTTATCTTTCTATCTTGAAGTGCAGATAGAGCAATCAGTTTGCTTTGTATAGCAATTACACAGATACTGCATAGGTCTGAAGCATGAAGAACCCTTTGAGAAAATAACAAATTTATGTATGTGTGAATAGGAAATCTATTTTCAAAATAACTAAATTTAGTTTTTTTGAACTTATGATAAAACCCTCATTACCATGACACCTTTTAAAGATTTATCTTTCCGATAACAAAAAAGATTAGTTAGTTCACAAGTTCATTTAGCATACTAGTAAAAAGAGTATGTGCTAGCATAATGTATCGACTGTTTTCTCAAAGATTTTATGATTTTTTCCTCATTTGGAGTCGTTTATAATTCCTATGTAACCTATCACATTGTTATTTGAATGAAATAGTGATCTCTCTACTTATTCTTACATTTCAAATCGATTCTCATTCATTTTTTACAAATCAGAATTTTCAACCTTGGAAATTAAAAAAACAATTTCAAATTATTATCATTATTATTATTACATACACATCAATACCATAAAATTCATCCTCAACTACAATCACTATTGTTTTGAGGAACATGTTGCCCCTGAGTGGATTTGAACTACCAAATGCACTAATTAGCTACGATACATTTGTTATGCAAGAACAATTTATTTTTTTATACCAATTTAAGGATTTATGCAAAATCCAAGGGAAAATAAGGACATGTAAATCACTTATTTCTTCAATATAAAAACTTATATTATACGTCTATAAAATGGAGGAAACCCTAGAGCATTAGCAGATTAAGTTACATATGCCTGCAAAGTTTCATCTACTTCAGTCCTCCAGTTTGTGGCAATTTTTTAGCAAACAGAAGAAGGAAAATAAAATTTGCTGAAACCTTACATCAAGCATTTTTCAGAACAATTTTCATGACTTGCTGTATTAAAAAAAATCACCTTTCACAAGACTAGGGAATTAGGGTCTCTGAGTGAGGACTGTAGCCAGTGCATTGCACCTAGGCCAAGGGGGCCAAGGGGGTTGTTTCATCGCTAGACCTCTTTGAGCTCTAAATAGCTGATTCGGTTTTGATTAAAAGCCAGCTTGGCACTCAAGAACTATCATACTCTTACATATATCTTCACTAAAGCTCATTTACTAACCAAAAATTTGAATAAATAATGACATTAGGCAGTCACCAAGGGGATGAGACATGTCTTACCTAAGGGTGGATGCAAAGAACATTTGCAACTCAAGCTTCATCAACCCTCTTCCAGCTAATAGTTTCTTGAGCAGATCACACAGTGAAGTGAGAAATTATTCATTTCAACATTGACAACTAAAATATCATTACTTTAATTCCATTATTACCCTTGTTCATTACATTGCAAGAGTGGGTGGAGAGGGAGATGGATTCAAATTTTATCATCATTTGGTTCCAGGGGACAGCAATTGACTCCTGACCTATTTTACCCAAACATCAAGAACATTTTAAACAAATGCATCAACAAGTTTCATTGGTATGGGAGGAAGACCACGAAGAAATGAATAATGATCTGAAAGCATCAAGGGGTTTGCAGACCCTAAGTAGAGAACTTCTGCTCGAAAGTCTTTTTGGGAATTGGGGAGCAAAAATAGCTTTACATCATCTTATAAAATACCTCTCAGAGACCCTGGTGATATTACTCTATTTCAAAATAAAAAATTTTGAAAATATCAAGGGATAACTGAATGCAAGCTACAATTAAGAGCAAAGTGTGCTGATTGAAATGCTGTGTCAAAGCTACAAAATTTTTTTTTATTCATCAACTTGCAATTCTTAGCGTGATAGTATCAGATGAAATTGTCAAAGATTCGGATGCTTACCACTTGCACAGAAGATGCACAAAAAGATGAGGAGAAGCACACACCAAATGATATCATGGTTAATTTTTCGCTCGAGTTTACTTCTTTTATAACGAGTTCCTCTGTTATTGAGCATTGCTTTTGTCTCATGACCTGAAAGGTGAAAGGTATCAGTTGATTTGAGGTGACAGTAAAACAATAGACAATTTACTAAAGGGAAAAAAGGAAAGGAAAAAACTTTAAAAACAAAATAAGGACATGAGTATCATGCTTGTAAAGAAAACAAACAGATTTACAAAATAAAGCATTTGCATATCTAGTTAATGGTGAGAAGAACAAATAAAATTATAATATGACAACACAATCCCTGTAAAAAAAATTAATGATGTATTTGAATGTCCATGAGATGACTAGAAAAAAAAAAAAGAACCAACTAAATTTGTTTAAATAGAAGAGTCCATTCTTTCAAATGGTGGGTAGGAAATAGTTTCATCAGCAAAATTGTCACCATCTTGTGGAAGAGTCCTTTATTACAGAGAGAGAAACTGAACTCACTAATACATTGCCCGCAACTTTAAGCATGTAGGCATACCACTGATACCTGGACTCCATA
>CAUOPZ010000152.1:17500-18729 GCA_963457665.1 Thysanoteuthis rhombus | reverse complement strand
TATATATATAGAATATATATATATATAAAATATATATATATATATAGAATATATATATATATAGAATATATATATATATAGAATATATATATATATATATATAGAATATATATATATATATATATATAGAATATATATATATATATATATATATAGAATATATATATATAGAATATATATATATATAGAATATATGTATATATATAGAATATATATATATATATAGAATATATATATATATATATAGAATATATATATATATATATAGAATATATATATATATATATAGAATATATATATATATATATATATATTCTATATATATATAGAATATATATATATATATATATAGAATATATATATATATATATAGAATATATATATATATATATATAGAATATATATATATAGAATATATATATATAGAATATATATATATATATATAGAATATATATATATATATATAGAATATATATATATATAGAATATATATATATATATATAGAATATATATATATATATATAGAATATATATATATATATATAGAATATATATATATATATATAGAATATATATATATATATATATAGAATATATATATATATATATAGAATATATATATATATATATAGAATATATATATATATATATAGAATATATATATATATATATAGAATATATATATATATAGAATATATATATATATATAGAATATATATATATATAGAATATATATATATATATATAGAATATATATATATATATATAGAATATATATATATATATATAGAATATATATATATATATATAGAATATATATATATATATATAGAATATATATATATATATATTAATATAATATATATATATATATAGAATATATATATAATATATATTATAGATATCTATATATATATATATATATATATATAGAATATATATATATATATATATATTATATATATATATATATATATAGAATATATATATATATAGAATATATATATATATATAGAATATATATATATATATATATAGAATATATATATATATATATATAGAATATATATATATATGTATATAGAATATATATATATATATGTATATAGAATATATATATGTATATGTATATAGAATATATATATATATATATGTATATAGAATATATATATATATATATGTATATAGAATATATATATATATATATGTATATAGAATATATATATA
>CAUOPZ010000152.1:0-12500 GCA_963457665.1 Thysanoteuthis rhombus | reverse complement strand
AGTCATCGTTAGTGCTAACGTAAGATAACACAATAAATCCTGAGGTCATAAATGAAACGAATTATTGCATAAACGGACAAGGTCGGCAATTTCAAATATTCCCGTGAGAGAGACAAAATATTCGCGATGAACAGATTTCGTCCAGTATTACCGAAATAAATCGTGATAAGAAGTCTGTTGATTAGAGGGTTCACACTATATACATACACACGGAAGAATCATTATGGAGATAATATATAGATAATCCACAGTCCATACACACTCATATATATATATATATATATATATATATATATACATATATGCTTACTTTGATAGGCGCAGCTAATTCTGATAAGGTAGTAAAATGCTGAATTTAACAAATAAAAAGTAATAAGAACAAAAGATTATAAAAATTCGTTTGTGATTAACAAAATACTATTCTCTAAGCTCACTGCAATGCATCATCAGTTACGTATATATTTACAAAAAAAAAGTTAAACAAGAAGTGTGTATTCATACAGGCATGCTCTGATTAATGTTGTTCCTGGAACCAAAACAACGTTTAACTGATTTTACCATAAACTCAATTATATGAGTAGGCCAGAGAGTCACTCAATTTATTTCAGTGTGGTACTTTTGCGACTAACTAGTTAAAAGAATCACTTAAATCGCAATTCCACCAACAATATTGTATATTGTCATATATGTATATCTTCTCTTTTCGTTCAATATTGGTTTCCTTTTCTACCAAAATATGAACTATCCAAAAGATTCATTTTTCCGTCTTCATCGGTCAATTACACAATCCTTGTTTTGATTGAGTTTTTCTTTAATTTTAGTTTTCATTAACCTTTGTCAATTTTTGATTTTGAAACTAAATGAACTAACCGACATCTCATTTCCCACATGAATTTTAATCTATTTTTCATTTTTGAAATATACATACATTTATAAGTTCGACTATACAAGGCTATTTATTGTCCTGATTGAGATACAGTAAAGTCAGATACAACTACTGCAATTGTGAACTCATCGTTCGACAATTTTGGAAATCCATATTTTTCAAAATAAGAAATAAATTGGATTTCATATGGGAAATGGAAGGTTGATTAACCCATTTCATTTAAATTTGATTTCATTTAAATTCAATTTAAATCAAAATCAAAAACTAAACAAAAAACGTACATGAATAAAATTGAAACAAAAATAATTTGCGACGTTCGTTTCGAACTGCAAATTTTACAATGAGAAGCAAGTCGATTTAAGTAACTCAATTTCTCATACAAGATGAGGTACTTGAGCCATTTTCTAGGAAAATCTTATGTTCATGTTTATTTTTGAAATTTAACGAAATGAGAGTAACTTCTTGCTTATATAGACATTAAACGAAAGAATGGTTGTTCTCAAGGTCAAATTCTTTTGGGTACCTATAATCTTAATCAAAATAAAGTTTTAATAATTCGTTTGAAAAGATTGATAGTTTGAAATAAATGAGGTTTCTTTGAGTGTTACTAGGGTTTCAAAAACACAATTACGTATTATGAAAGAGGATGACTTTTATAAGAAATATGAAATTCTGTGTAATACACTTTCCGAGAGAACATAACCTAAATTAGATATCATTTCACATGACATAATACCCTTGCTCACTCGATGTTAAAAATGGCGCATAAATAAAAAGAAATATGAGAATTAAAGAAAAACCGAAGTAAATACATAAATCATTTTTATAGCCCTAATCAAATTAAATTGTTTTTATTAGGGCGCTGTTT
Source organism: Thysanoteuthis rhombus (assembly GCA_963457665.1). Lineage (NCBI taxonomy): Eukaryota > Metazoa > Mollusca > Cephalopoda > Oegopsida > Thysanoteuthidae > Thysanoteuthis > Thysanoteuthis major. The sequence continues at coordinate 10,746 of CAUOPZ010000152.1, read as the reverse complement.
TTGACATTGATCGAGCTAGTGTGTGTATGAAACTTTACAATGGGGACCATCCTCCTTGGATTATGCTTTCAATATATTCAAATCAATAACTATGTCATTTGCATTTATGTATTTACTGCAGGAACCCATTGTTGTACAAATGTTTTTCTTGTTTGTTTTGTTTATATTCCTTATTGACCATGATAAAACATTTAGCTTTACAGCCCATTCTATAATTCATCTATCCAAGGACATGCTTTGTGGCTAAGGTAGTTACAGCAATCTTTACAATAATGCATTAGGAGAACGGCCATTTTTTAATAATTAGATTTTTCGAAAAAAAAAAAAAAAAAATGCCAAAATTGAGTAGATTTTAGGAAATCGCACACTTTAAAAACTCTTACAAAGGGTCCATAAAGTACAAATATACAACGTATTGATCAGATATTAGTGTTCAACTTGCATTATTCTCAATCTTGATTGATAATTTTTTCATATTAAGAAGTTATTTTCACAGTTCATTTGAGCAATGATGAAATTATTTTTGTTAATTCATCATTTGTATGTTTGTACAATATAATTCGACAAAATTTTGGTGATATTTTTTTTCATTTTTATGGGGCAAAATTTTTCCCACACTTTCAGGGGCCCAAACTGAGAGACAATTTCTTTTCTCAATTTTAGGGAACAAAATGGGGGGAGGGGTCACTTTTAAAAGGCAAAATTGTGCGAAAGAGTTTTTATCTACTTTGGGGGGATATTTTTTTTCACTTCTACAAATCCAAATCTAAGGGAATTTTTTTTTTAACACTCAGTGGTTAAAATCGAGAGGGAAGCTTTATGTACATCAAAGCAAAGATTACCCAAAAAGTCAATTAAATCACATTTTACTCATATATTGCTAATGTGGAATACAAAGTGAAACTGAAAATTGTAGTTATTACATATAATTGAAAGGAGAGGATTTCTCGGAAAGGTGAAACTCATTCGTAGAACGATAAGAGGGCAGTCTCTGTATGAGCAGTATACATATATTGATCATTGGTGCAGTCAACACCTATCTTTTTCAACCTCAGGAAGTATCACAAGATAGAAGAAGGGTAGATACAAAAAGGACGTAGAAACTTGATTAATAAGTCTGAACTACCTAATTGGCAGTTGATACAATATAAGCGTCAAAAAGAAAATATAAACTAAACAAAATATACACGCCCAATTATTAAAACTTTCAAAGGTGGAAAATGAAAGATAAACTCAACTAAGAGCACTTATAACCAGGACTTCATAATGACAGACTCAAGGAATCAATAGAAATTAATATCTAAGAAAGAAAAGGAAAAAAAAAGGAAAAAAGAAGAAAAAAAAGAAAAAATGGGCACCAACTTTTTGACCTTCCCCCTACCATCAACCAGGAGAACTATACAATTGAAACCTTCAGAAATTCGCTATTCACAAGATTCGATCAGAGCTACTTTTCGTCGTAATCGTTCTCCAATAGGAACCACTCTAGATGAACTTTTGAGAGGAACTACTACCGTGGATAAAATACCCAAAATAAGGGTTGCAGAAAAAGATGGAAAATATTACTCTATGGACAATAGAAGGCTATGGGTTTTCAAAAATTATCAAAAGCTCAGGTGCCCTCGTTTGGAAATTACATGCTTTCTAACAGAGATGCAATCGTCAAAGTTTACCACAAAAAATGATGGAACAAGAATCAGAATTAATGGTCATCACGAATCTAAGGCAAGATACATAATTGATTATTAATTGCTGATTCTATTGACAAAATTGGCGATATTGTTCACTCACGTAACTGAACATTAGATTTTTAAATCCATCATTGCAAAACCTACCATGATGCAAATTCTTGTGGATATTCCTTTGAAAACACCAACAGTTCACAAAATTCTTGCATGCGACTGATCCCTTTAATCATGATGAAAAGGAACACATTGACATCCCACCACAAAAGGGATCACTTTGACATCTTTCGCCACCCCCCTAAAAAAGAAGGATAGATCAGCACCCCTACAGAGATATTAATGTTTGAAGATAATTTACCAAGCAACTATCATATGAAGTTGATTAATCAACAGCTCTCCAAGAAACACCTCAAGATGACGAACTAACAATTCACATGATTGCTTCACACAATTAGAATGGATTAATATCGTCTTTGAAAAGACAAATGTTTGAAGGGAAAAGAAAAAAAAGATTTTTTAAAAATATAAATGTGAAACTATAAAGTATTTGGAGAGCGCATACCTGTCAACATAATATACTAATTCACTGAGAAAAAAAGATTCCCAGATCCACCCAACTATTTGATCATTAGCTCATTGACAACCTTTCACAAAATTTGATATGGTTCTAGTTTAGTTCAAATTTCTTTCTGCTTTATTGTAGCTACATATTTCGATATCATTAAATGCTTACAAGTGAAAATGTTAAAAACACTTTCTTGGTATTCCATACTGAAATTGGGTGGGAGTCTTACACACTATCAAAATACAATAAACAGTTTATGCATCGTTAAGTCAGTTAAGTAAGTTTCTTTAAATAACTGGATACTTACCGAACGTCAGGGTCTGTAATTTAAGAGCGAGTTAGTTCCCCTTCTCATTTTTGTTAGTTTTAATTTAGTGTTTGATAAAATTAAAATTGAATTTGGTTTAAATTGCATGAGTTTTTTTTGGGTTTTTTTAATTAGTTTCAGAGAATTTAATGATTTAATTTTTATCAGAAATATGTTGCCAGAGATTCAAATTAATATTGATTTTCATTTTTTTTTGGCAGTCAATAAGTGGAAAAAAAAAAAAAAGATCCAGAAATTTGGAAAGTACCAATATCCACTTCTATTAATTGTAACTTATGCAAGCAACTTCATACACTATTGTTAGTAACAGTTATACTATTTATGGGATTTTAAAGTTTCAGCAGGCATTGAAATAGTCAATAACATGCAAGAAAATTTTTGTTTTCAGACTTTCGTTGTATTAAAGCAATTTAAATCTAATATGAATTTTCTTGCACGTTATTGACTATTTTAATGCCTGCTGAAACTTCAGTTAGATATTTTTAGCTTTCATATAGCAATTATCTTTTATCTCCATTTACTGAAATTTCATTTAGAGCAATGTGAAAAAAAATCGAAAGTATTTCTATCAGAGAAAACATTTAAAATTTGTTCAATTTAGAAGAAGAACGCCAACAAGAAATTGAGTTTCATATATATATTATGACAAATGATTTCACTTTGATTACATAAACTTTTGATTGTAAAAAAGAAAGTAGTTGTTTTATATTCCTGTTTTGATTGACGAAACTTTTGATAAATTTAAAACAATGTATTTATTTTTTTGTGAAAAAAAGTTGAAACCATTAGACAATTTTGCCAACATGTCATACCATACATACATGTACATACAGCCATAAACACATCTATGCTTCATCTTCCTTGACTGTAATGTGTACTTAACTAAATTTAATTGATTTATCCTCATAGGGGTTTTTCCTCAAATCTTGAAATGCAATGTGATAATTCGAATATCTCAGTATTTTTCATTTTGATTTTAATTACAAGAAAATAGCATTATATTTTTCTTGCAACCAAAATTAAACTGCAAAAAAGATATCTGAATTATTACAATAATTTTTTTTTCCAATTGAAAAAGAAGCCCTTAAGGATACCTTTTTGAACAAGTAAATGAGATTAACATATATCTATCTTCATCCTAAGATCAATTACATTGAAAAAAGATTTTTCAATCCAAGTTTTGGGAAATACTGCATATCATACTGAATGCAATTTTTTTGTATTGAAAAAAAAAAAAAAAAAAGCTGAACATACAATTAATACTATAAAAAAAAGTTGTAGAAATATTGAAAATTTCAGTTTTCAAACCTAAATTTCAAACTTTGTGATGTTCATTTAATTTTACATGTAAAATTATTTCAAAAGTTCAAAAAGTGAAAACAAGTTTTTAAATATTTTTTTTCATCCAGCTCAGGAGATTAAGCTCAAGCCTCTAAAGCTTTAAGGTCTTGAGCTTAATCTCCTTTCTCAATTGAAGACTACTATATGGAGTACCCTCTATAGATCAAGAGATAGTTTTGAAAACCAACCGTGAAGAGTGGTTTACCTGTAACATAAAATAATTGTAATAATTTGCATCAAAATTTTTCTAGAAGAAAGACTCCCAGATTTTTAAAATCTACCAAAAATCAACTAATTGAACGATTTTGACAGAATTTTCATGACTTATTTGACATGGGTCAAGAAATTTTCAAAGGAGTTTTCATTCCAAATATCACAGAAATTTTTTTTTTCCCAATCTGATGACTTATTTTACTCATTACAGTATGAACTGAACTACTTTTTTTTTTTCTTTAGATGGGTATCCTTAAGGTTAGACTCTCTTGGTTATCAATGATTCTAATTATTTGTTTGAAATGATTGATAGTTTGTAATAAATGAGATTTCTTTATTTGTTCATAGAGTTTCCAAGATACAACTTTTATGACTGAATACTGATGGGGGGGGGTAGTTTCTCAAGGAATTTAAAACATTACTTAATCTGGACTGAGTTAAACTGAAACTGTTCAGATAGACTATACAAGAGGTGCGAGGAAAGTCCACGTAGTTAATCATTCGCCGGAGGAATCAACATCTGTCCTTTTAAACAATAAGAGGCAACAAAAGTAAATGTTTTCAAAAACTTTATTCAGATTAACACATAAGAATTATGAAAGGAAGTGGAAATTTGACTACAGAGTCCAAACTACCCAATTGATACAACAATGTTTGTGACAAGGAAATAAAAAATGAACCGTGCAAAATATTTATGCCACAATAATTAAGGAAACAAAACACACAGTCAAACTGAGAGCACTTAAAACCACAATTTTACAACAACACACCCAAGGAACTAACAGAAAATAGTATTTAAGTAATTTGTAATAATAATGAAAAAAGAAAAAAAAAAAGAGGAAGATAGAAGAGTGAAATTAGATAAACTTCTCAGCGTCTCCGACACCTAAAAAACTTATGGCACACAAACACCAAGGAAAAAAAAATATGTACATCTGTCGATCAGGACACGTATAATTACACCATAAAACCGTAAAGTGACCAACTGTCTTTTTTCATCACATTCAACTTATAACATTCTTAACCATCCAGGTTGAGGAAAACTCAAAAAATTGAAGGATATTTTTTTAGGAAGTAGCAGAGAGCTCTACAGACAAAAATACAAAAAGCAGACTCACAATGCCTAGAATAGAATTGGAACCTTTAAAAATTTGCTATTCACAAAATTCGAAATGATCAACTTTCCACGAGAAAAGAGATTTTTTCTGAGATAAACTCTTTGGATCAGAAATATTACAGTAGACGATATACTAATAAAAGTTGCAGAAAAAGAAGGAGAAAATAATGCTACGTACATAGAAGGCTATGGGTTTTAAAAAATTATCAAATGCTGAAACAACCCACAGTAAAATTACATGCTTTAAAACAGGGATCAGGAATAGGAAGTCAACCACAACAAACAATGGAACCAGTATCAGAATCAGGTGACCCAGGGAGCTTCAGAGTTCTATTTATGCCCACATTGGAACACGCCCATATTTGAGAAAAAAAAAAAAAAAAAACATGGGCACGTAAAACTTTTCATGAAAAATGACTTGATTAGAGTTCACGATTACAGATCAGCACACTTACAATGGTCCACTCGGATAGTGTAAGGGTCAGCACACCTGCCTCATATGCAGAAGATTCCGGGTTTGATTCCCAGTATTAGCGAAAATTGGACTAATTTCCCTGTGCACTGAGCAGCTAACTGAGATTAAGGACTAATAGATTCTTTTACACTATCAGAATAAATATATATGTTGGATAGGGAAAAGAAATTTTTTTTAAAGAAAAACAACAACAGAAAAAAAGAAAAAAAATGAAAAAATACAAATGTAAAAACAAATTATACTCTCAATAAGGAGCAAAAATTTGATTGAAGATGTTTTAACAGTCTTTTTTTTTTTTAGATGAGTTTATATTGTTTTCATATTCACCTGTTTTCAATATCAGAATATACCGTATTTGATGGCATAAAACCCCTCTTTTTTTTTCCTATCCCAAAATGTCAAAAAAATAGCCAACAGGTTTTACATACGAATTGATGTATAGCTATGCTGCTTTCATTTTCTCTTGTAAATTACATCAGTACTATTATTACTAAAAAGATTTTTTCTGTTATCTGAAATGTATGTTTTTTTCCAAGTCTTTTCTGCTATGTTTAGCTACATTTTCCAATAACATTAGTTGCTTACCTTTAAATACACTGAAAAAAATTCTCTCAATATTACTGGCTGGAATGGGAGGTTCTTATATGCCATTAAAATATGATAAATATCTTCTGTGTCTTCTAAAAGGATTCTATATAAATATCTCCTTCTATTGACAGCAACTTATGCAAACAATTTCATGTAATACTACTTCTACTTCCTTTTACAATTATAGTTCTAGCTTTCATATAGTAACTTTCAATCTATTCCTGGATGGGGACTCCAGTCCGAGTGCATCTGATTTGTTTGATAAAACTTGTAGAACTTTAAGTTTTTTTTTTTTCTGTGACAGTTTTCTATACCAGAACTCTTTTTACTCATCAAGAATTTTTCTACTCATTATGTCATATATTGATTATTTTGCACTTAATATTGAAAGTTAAAAAGCAATTTGAAAACTGTTGTGTACCCAAGTGCAAGGTAACAAATTTTTAAAAATCTTCAACAAGATAGAAAAAAGAGAAACTGCGAAATTTTGGATGAATTGAAATTGTTTTTGTCCGATCCGATAAAATTTTGCCATTGTAAGCAATTGATGCAAAATGATTTATCTCCCTTTGATTTTTTTGCAAACCAAAAAAAATGGCTGGAAAGTCAGTGCTGAGTCTTACATTATAGTAAATAGAATCCCCTCAGTAAAATCTAAAAAGGAATTCTTGAAAAAGTACTATGAGGTGTATTAATATTACATGCACTGTCTGGATTTGGTGAAGATTATTAAAAATTATTGCCTCAGGGCCTATGTATATACACGCACATAAATTTCCATCTGCTGAACTCAAGTTTATTTTATACAGGCTTTGCACTTGATCAGGAAGTTTTTCAGTGAAAAACTAGCACTCAACAAAAACTTGGAACTTTCTTGAGCTTTGGTCAGGGGAAGGAAGTAGTTTGATATAGTATCTAAATATTTTGCAAATCTTGATTCATCAAATAAAAACAAACTATGCTTTGTCTTGATTGCCTATTTCTTACTCTTCTTAATACTAGTCGTTGTTAGAAGCTTTTTTCATAGCTGCTTATCCATAATATCCAGGTTGAATAATTTGCCGTTCTTAGGATCATTTGAAATTTTTCTGCCAATTCTCAAGCTTTAAAACAAAGGCTGTTCTCAGCATAAAACTAAGGGTGTCTTTTTATTTCTTGCATGTTTCCATACATGATGGCAGTATGTTGACTTATTAGCAAACAGGTTTCATAGATTATCAATATTAATTTTGTGTTGGAATCATGGAATAATACATTACCTGTGGGTGTGTCTGGTTCAACGAGGTTTGATTCGTCGAGGGGTGTTTCAAAACCATCAGCGACCATCCTATCGTAGATGAATTTATTGAGCAAAAATCGTGCCTGGTTGCCCACATCATCCCGGTTGAGACTCCGCTGAGGTGATTCTAAAAAGAAAAAAAATTTTTTTCTTCAATTTAATACTTGTATATATTGACTACGTTCAGATATCTACTTATGTACAAACACACTCAAAAGATCAACTAAAGACTCTCCATAAAATGATCAAACGCCAAAATGTGACCAGTTTTTACATCATTGTTATATCATCATACATCATATAGAAAAACCATTAATTATCACCAAAGGTTTTTTCAGTTTCCAAGTTGGTCTGGAACTAGAAGGCTGAAAATTTAAACTTCAAGAATTACCCCTCAAAATAAGTTTTCAGCTTGACGGCGGGAGGGGGGGGGTCAATTTGCAATCTAAACAATCTTAAACTAATCTGTTACTTTGTGTGCGACAGCATTCATTCGCTTGTTTTTTTAAGGTTCAGACTTTTTTTTAGTGATCACTGCCCAACTAAAGATGAGGGAAGTAAATTATTCATTGATCACCCTTTTTTCTAATTCCTTAATTTATCTTCCCCAACATGGCATGCCGCCAAAAGGTATAGTTATATAACAATTTCTATTGAGTGACTAGCTAAACCTGTTACCATATGTTTTTATATATTATATATGCTTTTGCCACCCGTCTTCTATAATCGTATCATTTTTTCAACTTTAACTGAATATCCATAATGTTGACTAATAAGAAAAAAATGGCTCATTTCTAACTTCTACAGCCTAGCAGTTGCAACACCAGAACGTCTGTACTAAGCTTTAATTTTGAAGTCTTCTGTTATTTCATTAGATAAAAAAAGTTATCTTCTCTTGACAGGCACTAAGCTCTACAAAGCACAGAGTATCTATGGGATCACTGACTCCTTCGAGCCAGCTATGGGATCACTGACTCCTTCGAGCCAGCTATGGGATCACTGACTCCTTCGAGCCAGCTATGGGATCACTGACTCCTTCGAGCCAGCTATGGGATCACTGACTCCTTCGAGCCAGCTATGGGATCACTGACTCCTTCGAGCCAGCTATGGGATCACTGACTCCTTCGAGCCAGCTATGGGATCACTGACTCCTTTTTATAATGGGAAATACTCTGGTGGACCCCTACATTTAGTTTTTATTGTTTAAAATGTAATCAATGAAGTAAAATAATAAACAATTTTTGACCTTTAAAGATCATATCTATTGTAAATGGATTAATCTTAATTCTAATTCAGTAAACTCTCAGTTCAATGGACATTTTTTTGTACTCTTATATATACATTTATGTATCTCTAACGTAAATTGTTAACAGAGATGCCCATTGAGGTATGTTTATTTGATAAAGTAATTTTTTGTGCTTTTTACCTCTCGGCCTATCCATCATTGCACATTTGTGAGTTTAGAGGAAAAACTAATTTGATTAGTTTCATTTTAAATTACTTTGACATTTCATCAAATAAACAAAAATGAAAATAAAACTATGTCCAGGTGTTTAAACAGACGGTCAGGGAAATTAATTAATAAAACAGAGAAAAAAACTTATTGTAAAAGTTTTGCTGATACTCAGTTGTGACTAAATGCCAAATGGATTATGAATACAAAGACAAATTATGAATCTGTAATTAATTATTTTATAAATAAAGAGAACATTCATTTAAAAAGATAAGGAATAATGATGACAAACAAAAAAAGTAACTTGCTGATATTTCCTTCTTACTAATTTGTTGCTACTGATAAAAATACCGTTCTTTAATGTTATCTACAATATCTGTGGTCTTACTAATTCATTTTTGTCTTTCTCTACTTTCTCCCGATATGATTCTCAGTACTTTGCTGTGCCATTGAGCCAAATATCACCATCTACAAAGATTCAGAAATTAAAAATTTCCTTAGGGAAAACAGAATCTATCGAGAATTTCAACTGGCAGCTTACAACCCGGAAGACCTACCATTCCTTAAAACCCTGGTCTAGTTATTAAGGCGAATTATTCAGAAAGTGAAATTTTCTACAGGTCTGGTTTATCACTTGATAGAAACAGTCATGTGACCGACATCTTTTGACTGCATACAATGTAAGGGGTGATCTATTGAAAAATAAGGGGGGGGGGCAACGGATAAGTTACTTCTGTCACCTCTCAATGGGCAGTGATCAGCAAAAAAAAAAAAAATAAATAAAATAAGTGAATTTTCAAAGATCGAGCATGAATCCTGCCAAACACAAAATAAGGGATCAATTTCGCTTAAATCTACATTGTAAATCTATTCCCTAGCAAAAAATGTAAATGTTTACATTTTAACACCCTCATGTCCATTGGTGCAACCTATATACATGATAGATACAAAGCCAGCCAAACCAATTTGAAAACTGAAGAAATCAATACAGGCAGTTTTAACTGATGCTTTCTAAGGGTATGGAATTAGGCTCATTTGTTGATAATTCTAACACCATTGCAACTCAATTTTGAATACACATTTTTTTTATACTAGGATTTTCATGTATTCAAATAAAATTAATCCCCCTTCACAAGGCAAATAAACCCAATATATGTAATGACCAGAGAGATTAAAAGTTTATATTTATTTATTCAAATAAATCCTACTTACGATCACATTACATAAATATATTGTTCAATGCATCTAAATAACAAGCCAATATAATATATGTTATTGATTTCAATAGACACATGTATATTCAAACCAGACAAACATAAAATAGCATTCTTTCTATATCTGTAACAACAAAACAGCACAAAATAACAACTGCACTTTGTTTTTTTCTGTCTATAAATATATTGGGTCATACAAAAATTTGTTTCTCGTCATATGGTATTAGTAGCATTCAGTATCAACTATACTAAAAAAATCATAACTCACTGTATTTTGACTTCTGCTTATGTCAGCTTGCATATTTTTTCTTGTTCATCGAAACTGACACATTTTTGTTTATTGATTATAACGCTGTTAGCCAAGGTAAATCTGATGTATAGATATATATATATATATATGTATAGATATATATATATATATATGTATAGATATATATATATATATGTATAGATATATATATATATATATATATATATATGTATAGATA
>CAUOPZ010000151.1:7500-15000 GCA_963457665.1 Thysanoteuthis rhombus | reverse complement strand
TAAACAGACAGACATACATACATACATGTAGATAGAGTTTTCAAATTTACATATATATATATATATATATCTTCAACCATCCATTGTTGAATGAACACTTCCCGAAGCAATGACCAAACTTTTATATCATATGTGTTGCAAAACCAGTGCTCTTTAAATTCATCTTGTTCTTCCTCCACTCAATTATGTGCCTGGTACAGTTCCTCAAGTAGTTTTAGAGGATCTACGTTGCGAGTTATGATATCCATCATTGTAAGTCATTCTTGCAACAGGGCATAACCGATTTTTGTAAGTTTAATAATGGATCCAATGATGTTTTTGACTCCTCTTTCCTCCCATATATTCTACTCACACATAATTTCTGTTCACTACAGTGCCCATTCCAGAGTTGGAACATCATTGCGTAGAAACTTATAATGGACAAGTGCTCAACCTAAAGACAGGAGTATACATATTAATAATTGATAATTGTGTCATCCAAAGACAGCTGTTTCATTTTATTACAACTTTTCAGTGACACTATAGACTATACAGTATCCTTTCTGGTACCGCAAGGTAGGATCGGAACACACACACACATATATATATAATATATAATTAGATAATCATGTCATCCACAGACAGCTGTTTCATTGTATTACAATTCTTCTGTGTTGCTATAGATTATCCATTATCCCATCCAGTATCAAAACTTTCACTTCAGACCCAGAGGCTGGCATCTTACCTCTGCCCTATACAGAACTGGTCAGTCAGTAATGTTGAATTCAAGCTATACATTTCACTCACAGATAATTCCCCATCCACCAGAGGGCTCTATAACTAAATTGGATGTGTATATACATTTACACACATGTATATATAAATTTACAAATACCTACATATATACATACATATTTCAAATCTATTTCTGTCAAATATACTTCAAAATGATCAGCCTATACTAAATTTCACAGGTACCAGTGCAACGATTTGGAAAGTATCCTAGAAATACCTAAAAAAATGACTCAATATGTACATTTAGAGGTCATTATCACATTCCACATGGCTTATACCCAATGCCAAATTTCAGTTATACAGAAGCAGAATTATCATCATAAACTTGGAAAATTGCTTAGCATGTTTTTCACACTTCGCCATGGAAAGATGTATTCCTTTGTCCAATTTCAAAGCAGCTGAATTGTGACCAAAATCTTGATTTACTTTAAAATGACCCCAAATGACTTTTAATGACATCAGCAGTCAATTTCACAGATTGCAATCTTCATAGCGCAAAGATGTACCCACATGCTAATTTCAACAACCTTGGTGCAAAATTGTGGTTAACAGTTCAGAAAATTGGCTCAAAGTGATCAAGAAATGATCTTGAAGATCATAGCCCGAATGTCAAATCAACTACCTCAGTCTACATGCAAAATATCAGGTCAATAGTTTTGAAAGAAGCACAAACTAACAAACATCTCAAATATTAGGATAAGCAAATCAATCAAAAAGTGTATTTATTCATTAGAATGAAAGAAGCGTATGTGTATCTGTATAAATCCTAGATATTAACAATAACAATCTGACAATTTCGCTCCGCCATTAAGATACAACCAACTGATTATCAGCAGGCTAAGTTCAAATCATGGTAGGAAAATGTAGGTTTCACATATCGATTTACCCCCCTTCTATTTACAGATGAAGAACAATTAGTCAACTCAAAACTCTATTCTAGAGTTGGTCCATGCTAGTATGGAGAAAATGCTCAATTACAGCCAATGAAATATTCAACTTGGCAAAAATCTTCAGATAGATTTATACAGCCAAGCATGTTGCTTATTCACAAGGTAATAAAAATAAAGCAACCTCATTTTAGAAAATAAATAACAAGGATGCAAAGAAATTCTCAAAGATAATTTTAAACTTTATTTTTATACAAAGTGAAAGATTCCATGAAAGCAATCAGATGACATTTTTACATACAAGAAAAGGAAACATGAATTGTACAACAATGATTAGGTCAACAACGAACATTTCAGTACAGCTAGGACTTATTTCCTCAAAATCTCTGGAAAATTAGCAGGGGGTTTAATCAGGAAAAATCAAGTAATCTAAATTTATAGTATATAAACAATGTAATCATTAGTAAAATGAGTATATAATGCATGAATGAAAGATATGTAAAAAGTTGTTGGTTTTTTTTTTTCAAGTAAAAAGAAGGAAATAAAACACAAATAAGTTTTCCATGCTTCATGACAAAATATTTGCTTTGGAGAAAAGAAAAATTAATTTTTCTAAATTCAGTAAAACTTTCCGATGAAAGTTTTCAGGATTTTTCCTTGTCTACTGCAAACAATCACATATTTGATCAGTCATTGATTCAGAGAAATTGAATAGTGCATTTGGCCAGATGGGTGAAATGAAAACAAAGCACACCTAAATGCAATATTGTACTCTGCTTAATATTAAGATAGATGAACCATTGTAAATCAAAGCAAGGAAATGTAGATGGATGTGGCATCCAAGAGAGAAAGGCACTATCAGGATGAGTTCTAATTAAGTTAACTTATCATAAATGCAAAGTTAGACAACCAAATATCTGTTATCAACATCAAAATTCTAAGATTCAACATCTCCCATAAGTTTATGCATTTTCAGGTAGTGAATTATTGAAAAAAAAAAATCAATTTAAAAAACTTTTGCACAAGATTATATATATATATATATATATATATATATATATATATATATATATATATATATATATATATATATATATATATATATATAAAAACACGCGTTTATTCTTATTTGACAAAATGTAAACAAAATCACACATTGTTAATTAATAAGTGTTGATGGACATTGTTTAACTGAACAACCTCTAAAATTCAAGCAGTTGTCTGCTTATTTAGAAATATTAAACTCAAATTCAATATTCTGGGGGGAAAAAAATTCTAGACTAGATTTAATGAAGGGTATGGAGTACCCTTACTTTGTATAAGAGAACAGATAGAGGTTTTCTCAATGCTGTTCAATTTTAATAGCAAAATTAAAGTGACCTCATAAAGATTAATAACTAGATAAATATCAAGCCTAACTTAAACTGACCTTAGAGACTGACTTATCACTTTACAACAAAGACCCTACAGATGAAATTTTGAAGTTTTTTCTTATAAAACTGAAAAAATTACATCAGACAATTGAATTTTTTCTACATTCTAGAAATAGAAAAAAGAAAAGGCAAGATTTTGCAAAAATTAACCTGTTGAGAAAAAAATACCAAGAATAATTAATTATTTTCATCAGTGTTTTGATTGAGATCTTAAATTCTCATCAAAACAAAAACCATTTGAACAAGAGATTAATTTTTCTACTCTTTCCATCTCCGTGTTATATCAACATTTTTCATTCATGGAAATAGATGAAAATTATAGATGAAAAAAAAAAAAGAAAGATAATCCTGTGGTCACAAATATATTAATTTCAGAGATTAAAAACCCTATGCCAGCACTTCTCATTAGCACTTGAAGAGGGGGGTTGGAATGTCATTTTTGAGACTGGTTGCAGGGAGTTGGCAGTTTTTTTGTCCTAGCGCACATGTACACATGTGGCCCCCACATTAAACTCAACCAGGTGTTACATTCCACTTGCAGGGATATATTTAAGATTTAGCCAAATTCAAGTAGTGTACATTGGCAAACACGAGACAGAAATAATTATAATTCAACTGATAATAGTCCTAAACTCTTCATATCAAAGCAGTCAAAGAAAGAAGGAGTGAGTAGTAGAAAAGAAGATGCAAGAGGGTTTACAATAACTTTTAAGATAGCCAGGGATCTACCTAACAATGTCAAATGTTGAACTTAAAACCTAACCTTCCCAAGACACGATTATAAAAGATTGAGCCAACAGTTTCAGATATTTATGATCAAAATTCTGCTTCGAAGATAATAAAAGTGAAACAAATGCAAAGATGAACAGATTTGAAGCCTCTAATATAATTTTATCTCAAAGATAAAACATTAAGTGAATATTTACATTTTTGTATTTAAGCCAAAATAGGGTTTTTGCAAATAAAACTTGCTGAAGAGTAAATGATGAAAAAAAAATAAATAAATACCAACACAAAAATATTAGCATGACTAAGAACAGTTTATCAAGAGCCACATAGTATCAACTATTGTCATATCAGTTTTCGTTTATGATACAAATATGTATTTCACTTCTGAACAAAAATGTGCACTTTTTTTTAACATTAGTTTTTATTGTGGGAAGTTGTTTCTTGATTGTCACTTCAAAATGATCACATTTAAGTTATATGGATAAAAATTTCACCATTAGTTATTTATATTATTCAAAATCACTTAAATAAATAACAAGAGAGAACAGAAAAATACTTGTAATTAACCTATCAAATGATTATCTAATTCAGTGTTATCTTACTTATATAAAAAAATGATAGGATCTTAGAAATCACAAAATGAATAATAAAGCTAGAATGTAGACTGAAAACCTCCAACCAAGCAGATATGTAGACATAATTCCTTCATTCAAAAATATGTTCGTATTAAGTTATAAAATTAAAACACTATAGCAAAAAAGTATTAAATGCAGTTCCTAGCTCCAAAATTATTAAGCATCAAATCTCAAAGTTCACAATTTGAATGAGTGAGTGAGAGCGAGAGTTGGAAAAAAAAAAAAAAAAATCAAAATTAAAAAACTCTCGTTTTAATCTAGTGGACAAGCTAGAATCTACATCCAATAGATAAAACTTTTGTAAATTATTTCTTAAAAAGTTATTAATGACTAACTAGTCTTTAGATTTTCAGTCACCAGTAAAAATTTTCAGTGAAAAAAGAAAAAATAAATAAATAAAAATAGATACGCATTTTTTTTGTGAAATTATATGCATTTCAGGTTTTTTATACAAACAAAAAAGTTGATGAGCTAGTTCCACATCCAATACACAACATAAAAGAGTTGTTAAAAGGACAGACCCACCCACCAAAGAGAATTTTCCTCTTTCATTCAATTAGATCTCTATATCTTGTACATCTGCCTCATCACTCAATGCCATTTTCTCATGATCTTTGACTGGAAATGAAGTATTTTCATTTGATTCATGTAAAATGTCCTTTTCATCTTGCTGCACCACACTTTTTCCATCTTCTGTCAACAGATTGAAATTATCAGCCTTCTTACGCTTGAAGAAACCAACCTGAAAAAGACAAGAATTCTAATACTAGTGAATTAGGTTTACAGGCAAAATATGTAGGGGGGACAAATTTTAATGTTGTTCATTATGAAATACAAAATAAATCAAACTAATATTCACATCCTGGTTGCAATAGCCCCCAGAATCATCCAACCAACGAAGCAAGTAGATTAAAGATTATTGTGTGCATGTGTGTATGCACATTTGGGAGCTATGACACTGAAATTTTGCACGAGAATACCTCTACGAAACATTTTTTTTTTTTTATAAAGAGGGCTTTTCCTATGGTCATTTTTGACCAAATTTTGGTCTGGCATTTTTTTTTAGATAATTTTATAGATAATTAGTTCTAGTACATGTGCCAAGTATATCATCAATATATTTATGCAAGTTTCAAGACCAATTCCAGGGATATACTTCAGTATCACTTGTACATATAGAATGACCCTAAATCATTTGTATTTTCTCCATTTTCTCTATCTTTTGCCCAGGGACTATGTCTATGCTAAGGGGTATCTCATATTAGTGAATTTTTAGTTCTATGGGCAATAGCCAACCTAGATCTACCCCAAGATCACTCAAGGGCAGGTATTTTAGATGGGCTCTCATTTAGGATCACTAGATGTTATTAATAAACCTATCAAAATAAGGCCCAAAGGTCAAAAAAGCTCTTTAATTCTTTAGAAGAGGTCAAGCTGAGTACTGATGCCAATTGCCAGGTACACTGGAACCACACTAAAGCATGAACACACTCACACAAAGGTAATTTCTTAAATTCAAAAAGTTTGATGGCTACAGTTGATCAATGATATCCTTTAGCAAGCTTAGACAGTGGAATAATGTGTTACAGTTAGTATAAAAACTGGATTGTAACTATAACAACCTAGATGATAATTCCAGATTGAATAGATTAGTGTGTGATAATGTAATACATCTCAGAAGTTCAGATGGAATTATTCATTATTTTAAAGAGAAGTTAGCAGCAGTGCTACCAACTTTCACTCAGTATTCATATTCCTGTGAACATTATATAAAATGGACTGTTCAGTAATAAGGAAAAGTATAATTCAGTTATCTATTTTTGCACAACCCCCACTCTTTGCCAAGTTTGTCAAATTACAGAACCAATATCAATAATACCCTGAAAGTTAAGCAGCATTTATCAAATTAATTTTGTAAAAAGTTTTAGCCCCTGCCATCTCACTGAGGAGGAAGATGGAGGAGGAAAAAAAAAGAGTGAAGATAGCGTTTGATATCTTACGGACCAATTCGGCTTTTCAAAGAATCACATTCAAATACAGTTCAGGAATAAAGTAATCAGTTCTTACCTTCCATAAAATTACAATCAGCAAAGCCAAGACAATAAGGCCAGCCAAAATGCTTATGATGATGACCCACGAACTGACTGGTTTTGTTTCAGTTTGCAAGTTTGTTACGATCTAATCAAAAATAAAAAGTTGAAGAAAAGTGTTTGAAATATTTATACAAGACTGGACTTCAAACAAGGTAAAAGTTATTCTCCTTGAATCATTTCTTTTTAAATTCGAGTCACACGCGTTCTGGAGACTTCATAGATATGCATTGAAAAATGTTTCAATTTTTTTCCAATTTTAACCTCTAATTTGACCAGACTTTCATTTGACCACCCAGTTATACCACTGACAATACTTCATTGTGTAAAATTGAATGAGAAAAAAATCAGGTAGCCATGATTCAAGATGGCCACTAATTTGATCTTTAGGATGTTTGGGTCAGAGAACCTAATGACCTACAGATGACCTAATATTAATATCTATTCAGCAAAAGTAGTTATAGCCAAAAACAAGAGGATAGGTATTCAAGCAAACACTTATTGGTCTATCAGAAAATGAGAGTGGGTAGAAGGTAGAATCTTGGCCATCAGGTTAATTCATAAACAAACCTAGAAGTCAAGACATAATTCAATTTTCATGGATTCAAAACAGTTAACATGAGTTCTATCCCTTGCACTTTCAAGAAGGTAGGTGGTGGGAATGTTTCCGTATGTCAGCCATCATTGCTAAAAGGAAAATATCTTGTTTTCTTCATTAGTATGAATAAACACTTTTTTTAAAAAGGTAAAAAAACTAAAAGAAAAACTTTTGTACTTAAAAGAAAGAAAGAAATTGAAGAATTTTATGATAAAAGAGAAAATCATTCATTTGAGTAGATCTACCAAGGGCAGTGTGGTCAACTGAAATTTACATTCATATAGCAATTTCTGAGATATAGATTTGGCAATGCTGAGCACGGGATGTAACTAACAGTTTGGTATGTCAGTCAGA
>CAUOPZ010000148.1:25000-27500 GCA_963457665.1 Thysanoteuthis rhombus | reverse complement strand
ATATATACATACACATATATACATACACATACATACATACACATACATACATACACATACATACATACACATACATACATACACATACATACATACACATATATACATACACATATATACATACACATATATACATACACATATATACATACACATACATACATACACATATATACATACACATACATACATACACATACATACATACACATACATACATACACATACATACATGTATATACACACACACACACACATATAAAACACACTCTTTCGTATATATCATAAAGATTTTTAAATCATAATCGTCCATTCAACATCCAGAACTTTCTTGATATATCTAATATCGGGAACTCAGACCCATTACAACCACCGTCCTAGTGAGGTATCCCACTTGTACAAGAGCTAATACATTTTTAATGTCTCCACCTTCCACCTCAAACTACTCATGTCTAAAAAGGTACACACATAGAGCCGAGGATTCGAATACCTCCTGAAACATGTGTAGACCATCAATGAAAACATTTACAGATAAATGAACTTTTATACTCTTTCATTCCTGAGTGTATCTTACTTCGTATAGTTCAAATTTTCTATATACATTCACACGTACACAAGCACACTTATATAAACAAATCTACATATACACATGTATGTATATGTATACATTATATATATATATATATATATATATATATATATATATGCACACACATATACTCATATACATATGCATACATACATACTCATACATGCACACCATAGAAGTAAATTTGCTACACTGACAGGTTTATGTTTCTGCCCTATTTTGGCTCCTCCAGACAAGCCTAAAGAGGCTGAAACGGCAAAAACAAAAACGTTTGTGTTGTGAATCGATTTTCTACTCTATTTCCAGCTCTACTCCAAACCAACATAACATTAATAGTTTAAAGTTGGATGTATTGAGCACTTTATGAAATAAATCCATTACATATCAGACATTGCTTTATATTATATCATCATATATTGCCAACCTGATTTGTACTTTTTATATGTTATAAATTACATGCAGTTAAAGTGAAGCTTATTTTAGTTTGTATATTCTAAGTAAGCAATCATTTTCCCTATAACTATATTTTATGATTCAATACATGAAACTTGGATTTTAATTTAAAAAATACTCTCCCTGCTAATGACAAAGTAAAATTTTTATGAATACTTTTATCTTACCTTTTCAACAACCTCTGCTCCCTCTGTTTTCAAAGTGACCAGCAGATTTTGTAAATGCTGCGTAAGTTGTTTGTAGTCAGCATCAATCTTTTTGCGGCTTGTCTGGAAGAGACTGAAATCTTTGTTGCTTTTGAATTTATTAATGGCATCGTCATATGACTGATAGAGAGCACTTCTTTTGTCCTGAGCACTTTGCACTTCTTCAATCAAACTTGCAACTCTCATTTTGCTTTCCTTGGCTTCATCCTACAATGAAAAATAAAAAAATGAACAATGGGGATATTTGAATTAAATTAATTTTAATCCCACAAAATCATGAACATGGGGCATTTCAAAGTGAACAAACAAGAATGCTATAGAACCAATATTTACATTGGAGCAATTATAAGACTAATAGACAAAAAAAAAGTGATACAATAATATGATATGACATTTTAACTATCATGAGGAAAACATTTCTTTTTATAGTGTAATCAGGAGTTTTGTGAATGGGTCTGTCAAAATAATATTACTACAAATTTTTTTTACATTTGCAAACGAGATTGCTTCGAATACCAACTGACCATATATAAAAATTATACAAGGATTTATATCCAAAAGAAAATGTATTTCGATTGATTTTACGATATTCAATGAATAATTGCAGTTGGACTGGATTGTATTAGTGGATTAGTGTCAACAACAACAACAAAAAACAAACAACAAAATGGTGGTAAGTGAGATGAGTACAGTCTAATTTGCAAAAAATAATTTGTAAATGTCTTATGGAAAAAAATAAAAATTTCACTACAATAATATTGGTAAGAAGGGAGGGAATTTGACATTTCACTTCTATATTTATTTATATATTTTTTTGAAGACAAAGTAGAACTGAGTGTTCGGCTCACTTGGTACAATTAGTGAAGAGGTCAATTGTATGACACTTAATCATTCTAGTTTCATACTAAAATAAGGTAGTTAAAGTCAGAAACGAAAATATCCTATATACGCACACATACATCCATATATACACACACACGTATTGGTAAATCCATATATATATATACACACACACACATAGGTACATCAATATATATACACACACACACACATAGGTACATCCATATATATATGCACACACACACACATAGGTACATCCATATATATATATACACACACACACACATAGGTACATCCATATATATATACACACATAGGTACATCCATATATATATACACACAGAGGTACATCCATATATATATACACACAGAGGTACATCCATATATATATACACACAGAGGTACATCCATA
>CAUOPZ010000148.1:7500-12500 GCA_963457665.1 Thysanoteuthis rhombus | reverse complement strand
CCCTATATATATACACACACACACACAGGTACATCCCTATATATATACACACACACACACAGGTACATCCCTATATATATACACACACACACACAGGTACATCCCTATATATATACACACACACACACACAGGTACATCCCTATATATACACACACACACACACACACACACACAGTTACATCCATATATATACACACACACACACACAGTTACATCCATATATACACACACACACACACACACACACACAGGAATATCCATATATACACACACACACAGGTTCATTCATATATACACACACACACACACACAGGTACATCCATATATATACACACACACACACAGGTACTTCCATATATACACACACACACATACAGGTACATCCATAGATACACACACACAGGTACATCCATATATACACACACACACACAGGTACATCCATATATACACACACACAGGTACATCCATATATACACACACACAGGTACATCCATATATACACACACACACACAGGTACATCCATACACACACACACACACACACACACACACAGGTACATCCATATATACACACACACACACACAGGTACATCCATATATATATACACACACACACAGGTACATCCATATATATACACACACACACACAGGTACATCCATATATACACACACACACACACACAGGTACATCCATATATATATACACACACACACAGGTACATCCATATATATACACACACACACACAGTTACATCCATATATATACACACACACACAGGAATATCCATATATACACACACACACACACACACAGGTACATCCATATATATACACACACACACCCAGGTACATCCATATATACACACACTCACATCCATATATACACACACACACATACAGGTACATCCATATATACACACACACAGGTACATCCATATATACACACACACACACAGGTACATCCATGTATACACACACACAGGTACATCTATATATACACACACACACACACAGGTACATCCATATATACACACACACACACACAGGTACATCCATATATACACACACACACACACACAGGTACATCCATATATACACACACACACACAGGTACATCCATATATACACACACACACACACAGGTACATCCATATATACACACACACACAGGTACATCTATATATACACACACACACAGGTACATCTATATATACACACACACACACACAGGTACATCCATATATACACACACACACACAGGTACATCCATATATACACACACACACACACAGGTACATCCATATATACACACACACACATAGGTACATCCATAAACACTATATATTTATATATATCCACCCATAGTATATACATATACTGTTTATACAAATTTGTAAATAAGTATTCCTGGGAGGGAACTCTGTGGAATCTTTATACGCATTTTAGTCCATATTCGATACACCAATATTTACTCACTTTTCAAAAGCTCCAACCTCAATAACTCAATCAAATAAACTAATCATGTTCAAATAAAGTCAAATATACTTCATTTCTTACAATGACTTTCAGTAGCACCACTTGCACTGTCAAAATTCTCCTGACCTTCTTGCAATTTCTACTTTTCAATTCCGAATAAGTGTAAAATTATGCAATATCAGGTATGAAATACATCTCCCTAAGAAAAATTTTCAATTTTTATTAAAAGGTGAAATATTTCAAAAGTTACTTACCTTCGTGATTGAGAAATCAAGACGAACATATACTATAACTAGGATGAAGAGGAGATAAAAAGCCCCTACAACAAGCAGAGGCTCTTGTAGCAGAAGTAACTTCTGGAATGTGTAGTTTAGCTTGGGAGGGAAAAAAAAAGAAAGTTGACAATGACAAAAATATTCGTAATAAAAGAAGTTAATATACATTTGAAGCAAGAGTTGATAGGAATTGTCATCAGTGAAAAAGAAAAAAAATTTTAATGTATACAATAGATAAAAGCATGTTTTTTTCGCCAATTCAAGTATACAATTGTTATGTTGGTTAACACAATACAAGAACATCTTTCAATCATTTAGAAAACTAGAAAGCACTCGGGGCATACTTTTGTCAATGCCATTATCCAAGAGAGAAATTTAGCACAGATATACACTCAATTTTCTTCGGTTGTCCAACCTTCCACAAAATATCATTGGAATTTAGAAAACTTCTGGAAATATCAAGAGGACAACCGTCAAATTTGGTGATATTGTGGGTCCAAAACCCATAACTTGGAAATGTAGTGTCGATATAGAGAACAAAAAGGAAAAAAAAATCCTGGATCCAACCCAAATTTCTCACCCCATTGCTTCCACCAAATTTCATTGAAATCCATTTAGTGCTATCGGAGATATCTTGTGGACAGATGAACAAACAAATGAATAAGCCAAAAAACAGACATGACTAAAAACATACCTTTTATCAACTTCTTTCACAGTAAATACTTTGTGATTAATGTAGAAAGAACTATGAAAACATTCCATTTTCCGATAACATATTTATAGAAATTACTTTCAATCAAAGCAAAATTACTTTTGGGATATGAATATTATTACCTCTAAATCTTGAATATGTTGTTCCACTAGGTTTGATTTGTGCAATACAATCACAGGTCTTCCAATGGTATCCAGGTAAGTGAAATGCAATTGTTTTTTACCCTCAGTCACTTCATATGGAGCCTTCAGTTTTATGTTCCTATAGCAAAACAGATCAATAAAGAACTTGAATTGGGATGGAAAAAAATTATCCAAGATGTTCAAGGATGATAGTTGCAAGGTGTATTTCTGGAGTGGGGCTGTTCAAGAGTATAAAATTAACTTGTATTCTCAAATTATAATAGAATAGTTATTTGATATTTTCATCGTATTTTTTCCACAAAAATTAAATCGATCAACTTCAGCCATTACTTACTCTATACATTGAACACAGTGTGAAACTCAAGAAATTAAGAGTGTTTTCCTTCAATTGCCTATTTAGGAAAGAAAAAAAAAAAACTAGTGTAATTTAAATCAGAGATACTTACTTAGAACCTTCTGGCAGAATAATTTTCACAGTCAAATGATCAACAATTTGGTCATCAAATACATGGTCTATTAGACGCATCTTCAGAAGATATTTATCTCCTACAAGAGCAAATATTTATAACTCAAATAAGAAAAGAATCTAATATAATTATTCTTGCGAATATACTATTGAGCCTACATTAAACAAGTCTGAATGCAAGCCACCAATTTAACTATATTTTCAAAATATGTATTTTGTAAAAATATTTTAAATAAAAAAATATTGTAACTTAACTTCATCATCAGTACTCTATTCACCATACAGAATATTTCTTGGTTTGAAAATCTAAATAATCATTAGATCTGAACAAACTGCTGACTTCACTTTTAAATTTCCTCTATTATATTTGTAGTTACATCAATTTACAAAAGTCTATAAATCCTTACACAATCATTTTACACATAAATGGAACAAAATTCAAAGTATCCAGCACATTTACAAGATTTAGTTTTTTTAATCAACACAACCAGATTTCATGATACATACTATTTTGACAACTAAAACAACTGTATTAACATAAAATATCATTAATGTCATCTCATTCTAATACCATAATCATTACATGACAAAAAATATACCCAATTCAATGAAGAGAAATTTTAGACAGGATGTGTTTATGAACTTGAAAAAAAAAAAAAGAGTAGGAATTATAATAATCTATTTGAAAGCATATATATTTTACAAACAAATCTTTGAAACGGACACTCTAGCCCTATCTCACTCACTCACAAACTGAGACTTAAACTCAACTGACTCACCTTTGTTATAAAGATACTCATAACTTGGCACATTATAGCCAATATAATATTGTGTTTTCCAGCCCCCAAATAAAGGAAACCTAGGTCTCAATTCCAGTTCAACAGAATCGTCCATTTCTTTCAAATGACTGGTGGAGATATTACCAATTTCATCTCGATAATAAACATCTCGAGCAGCAGCAGGTAGGATAGTCTAAAGAAAACATTATCAGATTTTACATAATTACGATAAAAAAACTTGAATTTAGCACTTTTTTATGTATGTAAGTTTTCATACTTACTCAAATTTATTTTCCATTAACAATTCAATACAAACAGCTAGGTTCAAAGAAAAAACCAAGATTTACAAAGAAATCAGAAGCTAAATA
This sequence comes from Thysanoteuthis rhombus, assembly GCA_963457665.1. Classification (NCBI taxonomy): domain Eukaryota; kingdom Metazoa; phylum Mollusca; class Cephalopoda; order Oegopsida; family Thysanoteuthidae; genus Thysanoteuthis; species Thysanoteuthis major. The sequence continues at coordinate 8,279 of CAUOPZ010000148.1, read as the reverse complement.
GAAACCACAGAATTTAAGATGAAATTCGTTGACAATAAAATCAAATAAATAAGTTTCAAGTGGATAAGTATTACCTTGAAAGACTTTATTGATGAAACGCCATCTTGATTACGTTGGTAATCATATCGAGAAAACGGACCTTTAAGAACAGCACCAGAATGAGTCATGTGGAAATGTTCCTCAACGGCAATATTGCCCCAATGAGAAATTTCGATGATACGTTCCATACTGGAAACAGTCAAAAAAGGTGAATTGTTCTCAAAATGAATTTTCATTTCTTCCTACAATAAAAAAATAAGAAAAAAAAAAATTGAAAACTATAATTCAAACTAGCAAACAGGGAAAAAGTTTGAAAATATGAGAAAGCAGAACATGAATGAAATGAAAAATTAAATATCGATGTTGAATCAACTTTCAGGATAATATGTGATAGATTTTTGTATATGCACCATACTAACAGTCATACATAGTATTATAATGGGGAAAAAAATATGTTAATATATGCATATATATGAATAAATATATATATATATATATATAAACTTGTACACACACAAATAGATATACATAGATACATACACACATATCTAAATACATATATATACACACATATACAAACATATCAACACAAATATATATACACACTTATATACATATATATACATACATATACACATATATATATACATATATATATACATATACATATATACATATACATATACATATACACATATATATATATACATATACATATACACATATACATATATACATAT